>CM070546.1:36197537-36375221 GCA_036346405.1 Phyllostachys edulis
TCTAATGAATTGTTTCTTAAACTTGTATCTAAGACCTTAATTGCTACAAGTGTACATGATTCTTGATGATCAACAATGGAGTACAACTTTGTGGTCTATATGTTTTGGCTTATTTATCATATCATCTGCGGGGGAAGCCAAAAAGACGGGCTGCACAAGATCCGGTAGATTTTTGTTGGTAGACAGTGGGACCCACAAAATGAGTGTTTAGGTAACAACTAAGTCTCCAATAGAGTTTTTTTTGTTGTTTCTTAAGTCTTGGTATTAACAATTTGATAGTTTCTTCATGTAGAAACAGCTTCACCTTCTTTTCTCCACATCATCTAAAAGCTAATGTAGTAATCTCTTAGTAACAGCTGAGATGAATTATTGTAGATGCTCTTATTCCATTTCCATAATGTTAAGTTGCTTTTTAAGCTTGGACCATTCGGATATCAAACTAGTACACGCATCTCGATTGTCACACTAGTACACGCATTCCCACGCAAATGCACTTCATCACTCGTGATTGCCCACTAGACTACCACCATCACTAAAATCGTTTTGCCTCTGTTCTTGTTTTTCTCGTTTCTTCAGCGCTCGTAGTTACTCCAATAGCATATTTATTATCGTCGTTTAGCTATATCACATCAATAAAATCCTATATGAAAGAGATAGAGCATAAGTCGTTTCTTCCTGAAGAGACTGTCGTACACGCGAAACAAGACACGATATATTAATCTACTCTAATTGATATGTAGGCATGTTTTAAATAAAAATTATAAAATATAAATGTTGGAGTGTGTGCTAAAGACTATCTATTGGAGACGTTGTCTCTAAAGATGATATAGTATATGTTAGACACAATGTTATCTCTAACTATTGGACATGCCCTTAGCCGCCACCAATCCAACACCATGGCGCACCGTTTGCACCAGAGATAGTCTCGAGTGGGATGGATCTAGCTAACTAATTTGCATCATTTCGTCGTGGTCGCTCCATCCGGTTGCGTGGGTGTCTTTTATGACCTACTTTTATATATTCCCACCTGACGCAAGAGGAGGCTTAAATCCGACGGGTTTCTATACAAAGGAAGCGAAACTTTAGCGAGGGGGGACTACGGTGGGATGAAGCATTGTAAAAGCCTTGTCACGTGTTTTAGACTGCTTACCTAAGGTAGTGAGCGGAGGTATCGACGGATGCCAAACAAATTAGAGAAATCGTGTCATGTAGGTAAAGCTGTAAAACCTCTGCAGAGTGTAAAACTACTCGAATAGACGTGTCCACGGTCATGGACATGCTAGTCAAGCCACTCAAAGTTAGACTTTGGTTTCGTTTCAAAATGTTTTGACACAAATGGTTTTAATTTGGATTTCTATCCAAATGGGAAGTTGGGCAGAAAGCCATGTGATAGGAGGGTATCCTTCACCACTCTTGTGTGAATGTTATCTGACTATAAAACTTGAATTTATAAAATGAATTTTAGTTATAGAATAACTACTTTGGAACTTAGTATAAATATTTAAAGAAAACATTACTTTTATGCAAATTTAACCAATAAGCTTTCCTTTATTATATCCATGCATGCATTAACTCTGTTATTAGGTGTAACTTGCGAGCACGGAAGTTGTGCTCATCCTTGTTTAATGCAAATAAATTTAAGAGGAGATGGACTTTGATACCGGTGTGGATCTCGACGACTAGGCCGCTACCCCAGTCGATTGTTTGTGGCAGATCAACTGGACTCTACTAGTTCTTCGTCTTTCGCTGTGTTCTTTATTGTTGGCTTGTAAGCCTCTTTTGTAATAAACTCTGTTAATTATTAATAAAGTTGTGCGATTTATGAATGTTATCATATCTGTTTACTGTATGAACTTACTACTGATCATGAGACTAGTTCAGAAATACACAGAGGATTTGGGGGGTTACTCCCGGGTCCGACACGGATGCATACTCTGCATTACCGATAAATGCAAAGAGTAAAGAAAAGGTGCATTTGTGGCATTTGCAGTGCATGATCATAAGAACTGATTTGATATGAGAAATTATGAACGGTTGATTGTGTGATAGATGAATTTTGAATTACTGTTTTATTTATGCTTTGCTGAGTCATGGACTCATGCTTGCTGTTTCATTAATTTTTTTTTGGATACCTTTTACACGGACGTCATGTATGGGAAGGGCTAGTAATAAGGATTGATGCACTCTACCACGAACCACCCCATGAATGCTAATATTTAAACAAGATTTAATAATTGAGCAATCTGTTATAAGATGATATTTATGGTTATGACTTTATGCATTTATTTCTTTGTAATAATGGAAGTTTCTATGGTTGATTTAAGTTGGATACTTGATATAATTGATTATGATATTGTTAAATGTTAGAATCCCTTGCATGGTTCATTATTCAAATGAGTCTCTGCCAAAATTTAGTGTAATGTCTTAGACTTTTAATTTGCTAATAGGTTGTTTTAGTAACATTCTAGGCTCATGTTGGGCTGGGGTGTTACAGTTGGTATCAGAGCGGGTTGTAGGTCCGTGGTACTTGAATTATTAATCTTGACACACTATGCATAATAGGTGTGATTTGGGTTATTGCAATGCATATGCGATTTCGTTGAATTTTATGGTTGTTCTTGTGATTGAGTTGATAGCTGATCATTGTGCTTAACGTATGATTGCTCTTGTTTGTGGTGTTTAGCTATGCTGAGGGGCAGAGGTCGTGGCTGTGGCCGTGGTCGATAGTGTGCCGGACGGGGCCAAGAGGCGCAACCGTCCGAAGTTTAGGAATCTGTAGCTACAAAGGGTAGTCATGCAGGGTTAGAGGAGGAAGTTGCATCAGCGGTGCAGCATGGGGAAGTTCAGGGAAGACATGCTCTACCCCAGCATTTTCCCGCTGCTACTCCTGTGGCTGCTCCAGCTGTGGTTCCTGCCGTTGTCGTTATGGGTCTTCATCAATGGAATGCTCTGAGATTGGATACTTTTGATGGTATGGGCACACCAGTTGATGCTGCAAATTGGTTGCATCATATAGAGAGGCACTTCGGAGCATTGGGGATGACTTCTGAGTTGAGGGCCCATTTTGTGGCCTTCTAACTGAAGGGGTAGGCAGATATCTGGTGGGAAGGTGTCTTATCAGCTAGGACTGCTACCCATAGACCGGCTACTTGGGAGTTATTTGTTGAGCAGTTCAGGAGGAAGTTTTATCTGGATTCTTTTGTGGAGAGGATGGATGTTTCTTTGAACAAATATAAGCAAGGAAAGATGTCGGTGTCAGAGTACGAAGCGGGTTTTAATAACCTAATTTGCTTCATTTCAGCTGTGGTCACGAATGAAGTGGAGAAAGCAAAGAGATTTCGCAAAGGGCTTAAACCTGAGTACCGTCATGTGTTGGGAGCTTTGAAGTTGCATGATTTTAGCTCCCTGGTAGAACAGGCCAGGGGCATGGAGATAGAGATGCAGCTCAGTGAGGAGTTGCAAGGCTCGGGAGGTACTATGGTTCTTGGTGGTTCCGGTAGCAGTCAAAAGAGGAGTTTTGGTGGGGGAGGTGAGTCTTCTCAGCGGCCCACTTCCAAGAAGTTCAAAGGCCCTCAGACTTCATTCAAACCTAAATTCTCGAAGCCACAGTCTTCAGTCACATCTCAACCGTCAGCAGGTGCACATATGCTTCGTCCTATTCGAGGGCAGGGCATGATATGTTTTAAGTGTGGCAATGAGCATCGCGCTTCAGAGTGCTCTTGGTCTGGTCCATGCCGTCACTATGGTCAGGAGGGCCACAAGGCATTGGTGTGTCGGTGGAATCCCACTAGTATCATTAAGTGGGAGCCAGTACAAGCGCCATCGCCAGCTGTTTCATCTCGAGGGCCGGTGCAGATGCTAGCAGCTACTCCTACCCCGACTTGGGTACTGCCACAGCCTTATCTCCCCACTCCGGGAGGGATTCCGCCACCAGGGTACTTTTGGCCACCTACCCCTGTGACTCCGCTTCCAGTTGTGGCGTCTTCAGCTGCTGCTGCACCACCACACCAGGGTGTTGGGCTTCCACCGCCCCAGTGTCGGTGTCCTATGCTATGCCTACTGCCGAGTCGATAGGTCGTCCCGATGTGGTGACAGGTACGCTTCTAGTGGATTCAGTGGAGGCTTTTGTTCTTTTTTATTTAGGGGCTACATTCTCTTTTGCATCATTAGAGTTCGCTAGCAAGGCAAATTTGAGTATGCAGCAAATAGCTCAGTCAGTTCTAGTTAACTTTCTGGGGGTATTCTTTCCAGTTCCATAGTTTGTCCTAGTTGTGTGATTTCATTATATGGGGAGGAATTTGTTACTAACCTGATGGTTATGAAGATGGAACCTTTTCATGTTATATTAGGTATGGACTGGTTACATCATTACCATGTTGTCATCTCTTGTTTCTAGAAGACAGTGACCTTGCAAGCCCCGCTTGGGCAAGAGTTAGTCTTTCAGGGGAGTGCACCATCTCACTCACTTTTTGTGCTCGCTAGTTTGTTTCCTGGTAGCCGTGCAGCAAAGAATGTGTTTCTTTTATCTCTAATAGAAAAGTCGAGTTCATCCCTGACTGTAGAAAATATTTCGGTGGTTCGGGAATTTCTGGATGTCTTTCCAGCGGAGTTGCCTGGGATGCCTCCACCTCGCCCAGTAGAGTTCTGTATTGATTTGGTTCCGGGTGCTCGACCTGTTTCTATGACTCCATACCGTTTGGCTCGTCCTTTCCAAGAGGAATTAAAGAAGCAGCTGGATGATCTAAAAGCCAAAGATCTCATTTGTCCTAGTGTGTCTTCTTGGGGAGCTCCTGTCCTTTTTACAAAGAAGAAAGATGGTAGTTGGCGTATGTGTATTGATTACCGTGCCCTCAATCAGTTAACGATCAAGAATAAGTATTTGTTGCCTCGCATTGAGGATTTATTTGATCAGTTAAGGGGAGCTAAGATATTCTCAAAGATTGATCTTCAGTCTGGATACAATCAGATACCTATCTGTAAAGAGGACATTAAAAAGACGACGTTCTCCACGAGGTATGGGCATTTTGAATTCAAGGTTATGTCTTCTGGACTAACGAATGCCCCTGCTGCTTTTATGGAGACAATGAACAGGACGTTGCACGTTTATCTAGATGAATTTATAGTGGTTTTTATTGATGACATTTTGATCTACTCAAAGACCGAAGAAAATCATGGGCGTCATCTGAGGCTTGTATTGGAGACACTAAGGGAGAATAAGTTCTATGCTAAACTAAAAAAGTGTGAGTTTTGGATGTCAGAAGTGGGATTCTTAGGGCATATCATAAATGATAACGGAATATCTGTTGATCCGGAAAATATTTCCACAGTGGTAGAATGGGGGAGACTGATCAGCGTCAAAGAAGTGAGGGGTTTCCTTGGATTGGCAGGGTATTATCGGCGGTATGTGTAGGATTTTTGTATTATTGCCAAGCCTATGTCCCGGCTCACGCAGAAGGATGTGAAATTTCAGTGGGGTGATGACTGTGAACGTAGTTTCCATACGTTGAAAGAAAAGCTGGTGACTGCCCCTATTCTTACTCTTCTTGAGCCTAGGAAGCGTTATACAGTTTATTCTGATGCTTCTCGAGTTGGGTTGGGTTGTGTTCTCATGCAAGAGGGTAAAGTAATAGCTTATGCATCGAGGCAACTGAAGAAGTATGAACAGAATAACACAACCCATTGTAACATCCCAAAAAATTTGGTTTGTTTTGAAGTTTTAAAAAGAAAAATAACCATTTGATTTTTTTCTATTAAAGTTAAAGCTTAATTGGAATTTTTAGAGTTAAAAAACAATTTAATATGAATAATCTCAATATGAACTATTATCAAAATTATTTTATTTGGATTCTATGTGCTTGGATATATTTTCTAGATTTTTCTAGAATTTTTCTGAGTGCATTTGCTATTTTCTATTTGCCATTTCAATTCTCTGCTATTTTCTAAAAAAGAAAAAATCTCAGTTAATCAAATGGGCTGAAATCCATTTCTTTGGCCTAGTTCTCGTTTTCTTTTGGCCTGCTTGTCTTTCCTTCGGCCGGCCCATTTCTCGGTTTCACGTGCACAAGAAGCCCGGCCGAGAGCCTTCCATCACTTTCCTTCCTTGGTCCGGGCCACCTTGGCATTTTCAGGCCGAGCCGTGTGCTAGCCAAGTCAACGTCGAGGCCGCCGCCTTCAGATTTCCTTTACGCGTGGCCCAATCGGATAGCGTCGCTCTTTCCTTTTCCCTTGCTCTCACTGCCTGTGGTCCTGCCAGCAACGCCACCTCAGCATCATCTCCCTTCTGGAGTTCTTGCTCCCGTGTTGGAACCGAACACGCAGCGCCGCCGGTCTCTTCTCAAACCCCTCCTCTGATCCGTTATAAACTGAACCCTCCGCGTCAAAATACTCGCATTTCTTTTCTCCACCAAAACGCTAAAGTCACCTCCCCAATCTCGCCCTAGTTGCGCCGCCATCCATCAAAATCTGAGCATCGTCGACACCGCTTCATCGCCGGAGTTCTCCACCGTTCGACCTCCTCAGCCCGCGCTGTCACCTCCGTTGGAACCGCGAAGCGACGTTCTATGCCGTGACGCAATCCCCTTCACCCGAGGACCCTTTCATCATCAGCTACCCCGTTGTCCCAAATCTGCCCGCGCCGCCATCGTCCCAATCTACTTGTCTGGTGAGCCTGTTGCCCATCCTTGAGCATCAAAGCGTGTCTCTTGTGCCTCTAATCTGATCCCCTCCTTTATCTTTTGCTCTCGGTCACCGATTTGCCATCGCCGCCATCACCGTGGAGCACCTCACTGCCATTTTCGCCGCTGTGACCAATTCATCGCCGTTCATGATGTGCCATCACCAACAAAGAGGGTCGCCATGTCTTTGGGAGCCCGTTTCACCCGTCGTCGTCAGCTACTTCACCACCGGTTGCCCTCGCCTCCCCCACCTTGGTCGCCGGCCATGGCTTCCCTCTGGAGCTTCTCCTCCTCCTTGGTTTCTCTTTGCTAACATGGCAAGCGAACTCCTTCCTCCACTTAAGCAGCCATGTCACCACTTTGGCCCATGTGGCATCCCAATCATCTCTTGGTCAGCTGCCATGAGGCACACCAAATACCCACCCGATCCAAAAGGTCCATGGATCTAGTCCACCATGCACCAAGCCATTGACAGTTGGCCCCACTTGTCAAATTCATTTTCCTAATTATCTTCCAGCTGAAAATCATTGATGATGTCAGCATGACTCAATTAATTGTTTTCCTTCAGAGAAACAATTCCCTAAATTCTGAAATTCTGATTTTTATCATTTCATGTGAATCTTCCAAAGCCCATATCTTTTGCATCCGAACTTCGATTGAGTCCATTCAAATTCCTACATTCATCTAAATTCAAGATCTTTTTATCTGAAATTTTTATTTAATTTTTGGATTTTGTTCTCTCTATTATTTATTTATTTAGTTTATTTACTTGTTTGCGAATAGGCGTTGATACTTCAGGAAGTTTTGAGCAAGGAGGAGTGCATCAAGATCAAGATCAATCCTATAATTTATTGCAAGGCAAGTCATAGTCCTTTAATCATATTGAACCTATGATTTCAAAAGTATATTATTTTATACAACTGCATGCTATCTTTATACAAATTGCTTTGGGATTAGTTATCACCTGTTGTCACTATGCCTCCATTGATTGTTTGAATTCCATTTATCATTTGTCACCCTAGCATGGATAATTTTAGTTGGACATATTTATATCACCAACATGGGTAGCGTACGGATGCTTAGTTCAGCTTAGTTACGATGGGTTCATGATCACTTGTGTCATAATGATTAATCTTGACTTAATGATATATGGAATTATGGTGGTTATCTGCTGATGTTAAAATTTGTGTACCATGATGGGGTGAGTCATTAGTATTGGTTAAACAAAATTATTTTCGCTCGGGCGAGTGGTTGGTGGATAGTGGGGGTGTGGATGGAACATGTCGTGGGATTGTGGTAGACTTGCCTAAGTAACTTGTCAATGACTTAATCTTGTACGTCATTAAACTGAGCCTTAACCGTACAACCACATGTCTGGTATGGGACGGACCTGACTAATTAATTAGCGATGTTTTGATTTGATTCTGTTTGGGTTGTGTTTGGCGCAAGAGGGGGCCAGGAGGGCGAAACCTTAGCGAGCAGAGCTGAGGCAAAGCAGGACTTTGTAAAGGCCTTGTCACGTGCTCTAGACTGCTTACCTAAGTTAGTGAGTAGTAGTATCGACGGATGCCAAACAAACTAGAGAAGTCGTGTCCTGTGGGTAAAGCTGTACAACCTCTGCAGAGTGTAAAACTTTTCGAATAGTCGTGTCTGCTTGGTGGTTTGTGTCGATTGGTGAATTGGGGATTCACTTATCATTGGTTTGGTTGGGAAGTGAATGGGAAGTTTACTGGTTATTTCAAAGAAATTATTTAATTATTTATTATTGTTTTCGTCTACCTATTTATTATATTTATTGTCAATGCTGCTTTCTGCAAAAGAACCATACAGGTAACCTTTGTCAAGCCGTGCATGAATACTATTTGCATACATTTCCCTATGGCTTGCTGAGTGCTTTATGTACTCACGACTTATGCCTTTGTTGATTAGTTGAAGAATATCAAGCTGCTCAGGAGTTCTTTCAGAAGGAGGACTATAAAGGTTTTGCATATTAGGATGCGTTCTCGACTCGATTACCTGTGGGCATGATGATTGGCCTTGTCAAGAGTTTCGTTTCGCTGTGAGAGTTTATTTGTTTCTTTAGCCCTGCGTGGCAAGTTAAGTAAACGTTGACTATAAGGTCCAGTTATTATTATTATTTGTTACTCTGAGATCTTTTTAGTTAAATCGAATAAATGGATGGTATTTCATCACTATTTTCTGTGTGAGCTAACAACTGATCTGGGACTTGTTCAGAATACACAGAGGGTTCCTGAATCGTATTTTTGGGTCCCAACACCCATGACTTGGAGCTGGCCGCGGTGGTGTTTGCTTTGAAACTCTGGTGGCATTATTTGTATGGTGAGACTTGCGATATTTTCACAGATCACAAGAGTCTTAAATATATATTCTCGCAAAAGGATCTGAATATATGGCAGCGCAAGTGGTTGGAGCTGATTAAGGATTATGATCTCTCAATCCAGTAGCATCCAGGCAAGGCAAATGTAGTTGCGGATGCTCTTAGTCGCAAGGCGACTCCAGCTACTCTAGGAATCCTCGTAGCTAATCTTGACCGCATGGAGATATCCTATTGCTATGCGGGCATGGCACATGTTGAGACACAGTTGATCCTTGAGTCAACTATTCTGGGCCTGGTACGGGTAGCGCAGCAGAGTGACCGGTTATTGCAGGAGGTTAGAAAGCGTTTAGATGAGGGTAAAGAGGGAGATTTTAGTATGGATGATTTCGGTACTTTACGGTTTAAGGGTTGCCTTTGTGTTCCACAAAAGGCGGATGTGAAATATGATATCTTGAGGGAGGCTCATCGCACCCTGTACACTGTTCACCCAGGTGAGATAAAAATGTACTGTGATCTGAAACAAAATTTCTAGTGGAAAAGGATGAAGGTAGACCTGGAAAACCCGAAAAAACCGACTAGGATTTTCCTTCCCAGACCACGGTCGGTAACCGGCTGGGCTTTTTTCCCTAGGTGACACTCAAGTTTGCAGAAGAATCCTTTTACTTTTTGCCTCTTGTAGAATAATATTTTTATTTACAACTTGAGAGCTACGAATGATTGTAACTCTTAAGCCACGTATTCGATTTGTAATTTATCTATTCCATTATGTTGTTGGTGTCGACAGCAACAAAATGAGTATATATATTACCCTGATTACAAAATAGGCAGTTTCCATATGTAACTAGAATAAGCTTTTTCCATGGCCGGAAACAATAGGAAAGTCCTATTGAAATAAGTATATCAAAGATAAACATAGAGTTTAAGAGTTACAGAGTTAGAAAATACTTCGAGCAACAATATATTTTAGAACAAGCAGCCGATGTGCAATTTATTTGCGTTACGTTTTCTAGATGACAAGACTAACAAAATGAATTCAATATTTGGTATACATATATTACTCCTGTTATGTTGCCTTTGTGCAGTATGCTTGATTTACCTTTTCTTGCTATCCCGCCGCAACGCGCGGTGTTTTTTCTAGTTATTAAGACAACTACAGTTTGATGATTGGATTCCCAGCACTGGGAATGTGGGATATTCCTTGCATGTAGCTTTGTCGGTTGTCGCGACAGATCAGCGCTCCAACCGAGCTATTTCTCCCTTTCGGATTTTGTGCTTTGTACCGTACTATTGTGCACATCATCCTACCGGTGCTTCTGTTCTAATTTGCTAGTGCTAGCACCGCGTACAGTCACTCGTGGTGCCATGATGCCATGGTGGTAAGCTGGCGGCGACTGACGGGGGTAATGACGAGCACTCAAATATCTTCTATGGCTAGCCGTCGTTGATACATCACCATTTCTTTTTAAAAGGCCAGTCAAACTAAATGCACTGCTCAACCCACCCAATACAGTACTACGTGCCAAACGACTCGCTTTTGCATTTACATATATGTTCTAGAAAGCATATAAAAATTATTTGTATTCATCACGTGAAAATCATATCATTAGATTAATTATAAAAAATATTTTTATAATATAATATATTTATATTGTTTTGTAAATATGTTTATATAAAAAGTAATGATTAAAGTTACGCGTCGAAGACCATGTGATATTCAAGACGTCGTGTATTCCAGACAAAAGTGAGTATCTATGCGCTGCGTATTAGAGTATCTACAATAGTTTGTTTCTTACCTTGTTACTAAGAAGAGAGAGAGAGTACTCAATCTAATAAAAAGAAACAAGCATTCCAATAGATTATTTCTTAAGCTTGTATCTAAGACTTTAATTGCTACAAGTGTGCATGATTCTTGATGATCAACAATGGAGTACAACTTTGTGGCCTATATGTTTTGGCTCATTTATCATATCATCTGCGGGGGAAGCCAAGAAGACGGGCTGCACAAGATCCGATAGATTTTTGTTGGTAGACAGTGGGACCCACAAAATGAGTGTTTAGGTAACAACTAAGTCTCCAATAGAGTTTTTTTGTTGTTTCTTAAGTCTTGGTATTAACAATTTCATAGTTTCTTCATGTAGAAACAGCTTCACTTTTGTTCTACAAATCCAAATAGAGTGTTATTTAACAATCTGGAAAGATCATAAAATTATCTACAGAATTCGTTTTGGGCAACAATCCTGAATCAGATCCTAACATAAACATATTTTAATACTTAAAGTGAATGTTAATTCTCGTCAGCTTTCTGGACAGCAGGAAAGAATTCATCATAACTTTTAAACCGTAAATCGGAATTAGTGATCTTTGATTCCACAGAAAGATAAGAACGGATCCCACATAACTATAAAAGGTGGGACCCTCTAATTCTGATCCTAAACACATGAAAACAGACGCCCAAATAACACGACAGAATCTGTTCTATTCGCAGTATGGATTCGATCCACTAAACGTAATCAAATTTGCATCTATTACGATTCAAACAGCGAAGAAAACCCTTCGTTACCCTTGAAGAATCGTAGGAAGACGAAGAACAAAAACCCACGAAGAAGATCTTCCTCCACTCCCTCTTCCTTCCTTCTTCTTCCTCCCGATGGTCGGTAGCAAGGAGGAGCAAAAGGGGGCGACATGGAGGGCGTGGCAGCAGGGGGAGGGTTTGCTACAGTGGCAGTGTGCTACAGTAGCTACATGCCACAGTAGAGGGTGCCTAGGGTTTGGTTGCCCAGTTCTTAAACCAGCTTCCCACTTGGGCCAAACAACGTGGGCCAAAAGCCCAAGATTATTTCTCTTCTAAAAATCTAATTTCTCTTTTTAATTCCTATTAAATACCTCTTTCATTTCAATTAATTCTCTAATGTTAAACAGGATATTACAGGTCAGTGAGTGTGTATCTATGGATTATTGTTTTGTTTGGTCCGACTTTGGGACACATAGATCTATGGATTTTGTTAGGCTCTGATAGTTGTATTAATTGTCTGGACGTGGATCTGCTTTATGTTTTTGTGTGTATCCTATTTTTTGCTAGAGAGGATGACTAGTACTTGTTTGGTTCGAGCTGGTAGTTTTTGGATGCATGGTTCTATATATTTTTGTTAAAGCTATGGTAGTTTTAGGATGCATGGATCTATCTATGAATGTTTGGTCAGATATTATACTTTGGGATACATGGATCTATGGGTTTTGTTAAGCTTATAACAATAGCTACCATTCTAGTACCATTCGAGGTTCTGTATGGACGGAAGTGCAGGTCACCACTTTGTTGGGATGCAGTGGGTGAGAAGGCAGTTTTGGGCCCGAATTCGGTATAGAGGACCGTTGAGCGTGTAGCCTTGGTGAGGTAGAATCTGCTGGCAACTCAGAGAAGATAGAAAAGCTATGCTGATGTGAGGAGACGAGAGTTGGAGTTTGAAGTGGGGGATCAGGTGCTCTTGAGGGTGTCTCCCACTAAAGGCGTTGTGCGATTTGGTATCAAAGGGAAGCTTAGCCCGAGGTATGTTGGGCCTTTTTCGATCTTGGCACGGATTGAAAAATTGGCATATCATTTGGACCTTCTAGAGTCCATGCGCGGTGTGCACAATGTATTTCATGTCTCCATATTGAGGAAGTACTTGAGGGATCTAGAGCATGTGATTCCGCTAGAACCTTTAACCATTGAGCAAGATCTATCTTTTGAATCAAAACTGGTACAAATTTTGGAGAAGTCTGAATGAGTCCTAAGGAACAAAACTTTGAAGTATGTCGAGGTGCTATGGTCACATCAGTCCGAGAGAGAGGCCACATGGGAATTGGAGTCTCGCATGGGCGAGCAATATCCGAATTTGTTCATGACGGGTACGTGTTATCTTTTGTTTAGTTCCTTATGGTTGTTCTTTCATGTAGAATGATGAGTAGAATTCGGGGTCGAATTCTTTTTAAGGGGGGGTAGAATGTAATGCCCTATTTCTCTCGGGAGAGTGTAAGTGTTTTAGAGGGAGATTTAAACAGGAATTAGGGTTTTTTTTTCTAAACTGGAGAACCTAGGCTATGGGCTCTCGGCCCACAGCATTTAGGCCCAAAGGGGGAAGGGGCAGCCGGCCCTCAAAGGGGGGGAACCCTAGGCCCCTCCCCCTCCCTGTGCCTCCTCCCCTCTGTCCAGACCCCATTGTTGCGCCCCTCACCTTGGTGTGATCTCCCTGCTGCCGGCCAAGTAGAAGGAAGGGGGAAGGATCCCCATTGGTGGTTGCCAGCCAAGAAGAAGGAAAGGGAGAATGGGAGAGAGATCTCGTGGTTGTTCTTGCCACCATCAACGTGTTCTTCAAGGGTAACTCTCAGATTCCATTCGCTTAGTCTTTTAGTTTTGTGATTTGGCGATATCGGGTAATAGATCGAGTATTGGCGGTATGTACTGTGCTGTAGTTTTAGGGTTGTTAACTGCGAAATTTGATCTGGCCATCTCCTAGAAATTTGGGGGTAACGTCTTTAGCTTTCCGTAGAATCCTGGATCAAGTCGTTTGGATGAACGGATCGTTAGTTATGGATTTTACAACACTGCTGTCTAGACGCTCTGTCAGGATTCTAGCAGGTTGTATTAACTGGATAATAGAAATTAGTTAACAAAATAATCAGAGGATATCACCAACATAAAAATTACAGGTTATTGAATAAGGTTTCCAGATATCTAAAGAACGTAATTTTTGGATGAACGTACCGTAAGTTATGAATGTTTTAGTTCTGCTGTCCAGAACATCTGCCAGGTTCTAGCAGTTTTAATAATCCGTTTATTAGAGATAGTGAATGACAAAATCTGGGAATCTGACCAACTAGATTAATGTGAGTAATTTAGTAAGATTTCCATAAAAGCAAAGAACACCATTTTTTAGTAAACAGAAGAAAAGTAACACCATTTTTTAGTAAACAGAAGAAAAGTTACAATTTTTAGAAGAGGTCTATCCTGTTTTGGGATAGATCGTTGTTCATGGGAAGCGATGTTTTGGGTTGTGCTAGGGAGCATAGATAATTATATTTTGTTTTAAAAAAATGTCAAATGCTCAAAAATGTCCCCTTAGTGTGGTTATTAAAATGTTCAGGTGGTGGTTTGAATTCGGAGGCAACGCCCTCTTCGCATCGTCAAGCTTCACACGGTTGAGGCAAGTGCAATTAGTGGGTAGAATCTAATGGGAATGTTCATTAATGCTTGTATTATGATTATGTTCTTTACTCATGATTTTCGCTGTTGGTTGTTACATTCCCATGATGAATAAATAAATAGGCTCATATGCATCATGTCATTATCCTTGAGTCTTGGCTACGTGGTGGCCAAGTATTGATTTTTGAGGTCCCCGTCATGTATTAGACGAGCATGAGGTCCCCACACTCATAGAGTGTGGGCTTATGGTCCCTGTGCTAGAAGGCACATGCATGGGTATTCATCGATGGATGCATACTCCATATTACCGCTAAATGCAAAGAGTAAAGAAAATGTGCATTTGTGGCATTTGCATTGCATGACCATAAGAGTTGATTTGATATGAGAAATTGTGAATGGTTGATTGTGTGAGAGATGAATTTTGGATTACTGTTTTATTTGTGCTTTGCTGAGTCATGGACTCACGCTTTGTGGATATCATGGGGATATGCCCATGATCTTAGGATGATGAAACAATTGGCAATGTGGCTTTTGGTTTGAAGTTTCACGTGTTTTCGACAAAGTTTCGATTCACAGTCACAAGGCCCGACCGCTTTTGTCTTGAATGTTGATATAAGTGGTGAATTGTTTTTGGGATAGGTCATATTCATATTTGTTAATGCATATGTGTTGCATATTGCATGTTTTGGCTAACGTGGGTCAAGTTGTGAAGAACTTGTTCCCGGATTCGTATTTGCTTGTCTATTGCTGTGCAGGTGGCTTGCAGGTCAATGATGGTCAACGGCAAGGAGGATCGGGACTAAGCTTAGAGAGCTGAGGTCCAGAACGATCATGGATGCCGGGTGAGGTCAGATGACTCAAGCGTGGCGCAGAATGGACAAGGATGACCGAACGGCGCCGGCGATCGTTGGATCAAGCGGCGTGGGAGTCGTTGCAAGTGCTCAGTGGTGCCGATGGGATCCGAACGGGAGAGACTTGACGACATGGAGCCGTTGATCAACCTACACGTGGCGAAGCAGGCGATTGCTTCAACAGGATTGGACTCGGTCTTCGGAAAAGATCGAGAAAGGGTATTTTGGTAATTTTACCAAATACTGCCTTGGTGACTTTTTGACTAAGCCGCGGCGCGGGACGGCGCAAAGGAAGTGGTTTAAGTCAAGAAAATTGAAGACGGCGCTTTGAGATGCATACGTGTGTGTTCCGTTGATGTTGAGCCTTAACGGAAGCCCATTAGATTTAGCTCCAATTCTAAAAGGGTTTTAGAGTTTGTTGTTGCCCTATAAAAGGAGCTGGGAAGGAATATTCTGGTTAGGGGCTGCTTTTGAAAAATCTGCGAAGCATGGTGGCGGTGCCCCCCTCCAGGAAAAATGGTGAGCGGCTGGAGAAAAATCTGAGCACCTAGAGAGCCCCTGGCGGCGCCACGCGCTGGAGAAAAGCAAAACCCTGTGGCGGCGTCTGTAAGGTGCGGTAAAAAAAAAGAGGGCCTGAGCGCCCTGTTCTCCTGTGTGTGGAAATGAATGAAGGCCCTGGCGGCGCCCTTTGTTTGAGCTGAACTGCATGTGAAAAGATGGTTTGGATGGCTAGCAGGTTGCTCCTTTAGACGTTTTATTGAATCGGCTGCTCATTGATGTGTCAAAATTTTGATTGCTGGCAACCGATTCCTTGGTTCTTATTGCCAGCGGTTCTAGTTTTTTATTTGCTTGACTGCTCATTAATGTGATGGCTGTTTTGGTTTGACTGGTTAGCTGACATCTGATCCGATTTTTGCTAGTGCTCGGATTGCTTTTGATTTGCCCTGTTGTGGCCGGTAGAGAGAGGATTCCGTGGCGGCTGCTCAGAAATCTTGTTTTCAGTTCTTGCTTATCCTGTCCGCTCGGCTACTAAATCTGAAGTCCTGTGTTCTACCGCGAAGACAAGGCCTGTGTAGCGCCGTGTTTGCCCGGCAGATACGCTGAGAGAGCCCTTGGCGGCACTGCCTGAAAAAAATCGAGTCTTTCGGCCAGTCCCTGTTTGATTTGATGTTAGAGTCTTTAATTGTTGACTGCCTTGTGTTTGAAGCTTTGCTCAGCAAAATCCGGACTGTGGCGGCGTGTAGAGTCTTGTCAGCCTACACAAAACCGGGTGACCTCTGTGCTGCCCTGGAAAAATTAGTAGACTGCCCAGAGAAAAAGTACTAGCTTGTGGCTGTGTTCTTTCTCGTTTCCATCAGTTTGTTTTTGTGTTGCGTCTTGTAGCTTCGATTGGAGACAACAAATAGGCAGCTTAGGTGCTTGTAAAAATCGGCGTCTCCGCGGCAGTGCTTTTGAGTTCAGAATTTTTTATTTCACTTGGAGATGTTCCCTACCGAGTATGATATGAAATGATTTGGATTGTTACTGTAACCGTTCTGTTTAGTTTCTATTGCTGGCTGCCATCAATGATCTGATTGAGTTTTTAATCTTATTTACTGAGAGTCTGCATAGGCCAGCACCGACTGCAGTTAATTCTAGATCGCCGGTTTTTGCCTCTTGTTGTGTGCTTTTGTGTTGCGTGTCCCTCGCCAACTTTGGGATTAGTTTATTAGCTAGCTTGAGGTGCTGAGGGAGACATCGTCTCTGTTGACGAGACTGGAGTCGAGCCGAAGGACATTAAGCTAGTGATGACTTAGGCGAGTGTTTCCAGGGCCAAGGCTGTCAAGGCTCTCAATGCTTGCGGCTGCTGTAGCTGATCGCATACAGAAGGTGTAGCTCTCAAAAATTGGATCCTGTGGCTGCCTCCAGTGCCTGGCAGAAAACAGGAAAGCTGGCAGCAGCAGCTTGTTCGGCTGAAAAAATATTGCTTGATGGGCTTAGTGCTGAGGCGTTGGATTTTGTGCATGCGGTTGTGAGATGTTTTTGGTCTTTTGTTTCGGGGTTTGATCGGATTCAACACAGGTCATCTGCTGTGCCTGTTTACAGAGCTTCATAGCTTTTTATAGCTATTGGAGTGAAAGTAGTGTTGAGTTCGATCGAGGTGAAAAATAGTGAAAGCGTCTATTCACCCCCCCCCTCTAGTCGCTTTTCCGGTCCTACACGCTTGCTATTTCGTTTATTTTTTTTAGGTACCTCTTACACGAATGTCATGCATGGGAAGGGCTAGTTATAAGGATTGATGCACTCTACCACGAACCACTCCATGAATGCTAATACTGAAACAAGATTTAATAATTGAGCAATCTGTTATAAGATGATATTTATGGTTATGACCTTATGCATTTGTTTCTTTGTAATAATCGAAGTTTCTATGGTTGATTTAAGTTGGATACTTGATATAATTGATTATGATATTGTTAAATATTAGAATCCCTTGTATGGTTCATTATTCAAAGGAGTCTCTGCCAAAATTTAGTGTAATATCTTAAACTTTTAATTTGCTAATATGTTGTTTTAGTAACATTCTAGGCTCATGTTGGGTTGGGGTGTTACACAAACTAGAGAAGTCGTGTCTTGTGGGTAAAGTGTACAACCTCTACAGAGTGTAAAACTATTCGAATAGCCGTGTCCGTGGTTATGGACGTGCTCGGGGATTTCACACAAGAGATAGAGTTTTTCATAAAATATGTCAGAGTGTGAATGGGAAGTTCACTTGATGAATATAATGTTCGTTTGGTGAATAGGTAATTCAATTGGTGATTTGTCTTGGGGAGTGAATGGGTAGTTCACTAGTTGTTTCAAAGCAATTGTTTATTTATTTATTATTATTTTTCAACTACGCATTTCAATCTATGTATTGTATTTATCGTCAATACTGCTTTCTACAAAAGAACCATATAGCTAACCTTTGTCAAACCTTGCATGAATATTATCTGCATATTGTTTCCCTACGGCTTGCTGAGTACTTTATGTACTCACGGCTTTACGCCTTTGTTGATTAGTTGAAGAATATCAAGCTGCTCAAGAGTTCTTCCAGAAGGAGGACTATGAAGGTTTTGCAAATTAGGATGCGTTTTCCACTCAATTGCCTGTGGGCATGTTGATTGGCCTTTTCAAGCTTTTTGTTTTACTGCAAGAGTGTATTTATTTCTTTAGCCCTGTGTGGCAAGTTAAGTAAATACTGACCATAAGGTCTAGTTATTATTACTATTTGTTATTTTGAGATCTTTTTAGTTAACTCGAATAAATGGATGGTATTTCATCACTGTTTCCTGTGTGAGCTAGATGCTGATCTGAGACTAGTCAGAATGCACAAAGGGTTCCTGAATCGTATTTTTAGGTCCCGACATGGAAGCACTAGAAACCACATCTGGTTCATTAATGAACTTCCTAATACATACGACTTCTTTTGCAACTTTGGAAGCCGCAATGTACTCAGCATCTGTTGTAGAATCAGCAATTGTTCCTTGCTTGGAACTTTTCCAGCTCACTGCTCCTCTATTAAGACAAAACACAAACCCATACTGCGATCTAAAATCATCCTTGTCGGTTTGGAAGCTAGCATCGGTGTAAACAATTACAACCAGCTCTTTCTCACCACCACAAACAAGGAAAGCATCCTTAGTCCTTCTCAAGTACTTAAGGATATTCTTGACTGCTATCTAGTGACTTTCATCTGGATCCGACTAATATCTGCTCGTAACACTTAGAGCATACGACACATCTGGTCGTGTACAAAGCATGGCATACATGATAGATCCAATAGCCGAAGCATATAGAATTCTACTTATTTTGTCTCGCTCATCAGTGGCCGTGGTACATTGACTCTTGCTAAGACTAATGCCACGTGCCGTGGGCAAGAAACCTTTCTTGAAATCTTGCATGTTGAACCGTTTCAACACCATGCCAATGTACATATCTTGGCTTAATCCAATTAGCCTTTTAGATTTATCCCTATAGATCCTTATGCCTAAAATATATGCTACATCTCCTAAATTTTTCATTGAGAAACTATTTCTTAATGAAGTTTTAACAGATTCAAGCATAGAAATATCATTTCCAACCAGTAATATGTCATCCACATATAAGATCAGAAACACAATCTTGCTCCCACTAACCTTCTTGTAAACACAATGTTCTTCTTCATTCTTGATGAAGTCAAACCCTTTGACCACTTCATCAAAATGAATGTTCCAACTCCGAGATGCTTACTTTAATCTATATATGGATTTCTGAAGCTTGCATACCTTTCTAGCTTTTCGTGGATCGACAAAACCCTTAGGTTGTGTCATGTACACATCCTCACTTATGTTTCCATTTAGGAAAGCCGTTTTTATATCCATTTGCCACATCTCATAATTGAAATATGCAGCAATAGCTAGAATGATCCGAATAGACTTAAGCATAGTGACAGACGAAAAGGTTTCATCATAATCAACACCTTGAATTTATTTGAAACCCTTTGCGACCAATCATGCCTTATAAAATGTGAACATTTCCATCCATATCTATCTTTTTCTTAAAAATCCATTTGCACTCAATGGTTTTAACACCATCAGGTGCATCAACCAAGTTCCAAACTTGATTGTCATACATGGATTTTATCTCGGATCTCATGGCTTCAAGGCATGACTCAGAGTTTGGGTCGATCATCGCTTTCTCATAAGTCTTAGGCTCATCATTATTCAATAATAAAACGTCATGCCCATACCTTATAGATAATTGACATAGCCTTTTAGATCTACATGGGGCTGATGCCTAATCTACAGGTTCTACAATATTTTGTTCATCATGTAGAGGTTCAGTAGGAGTTGAAACATTTTTAGATGTTTCCCGGATTTCTTCGAGTTGCACATTGCTCCCACTGACTCCTTTGGAAAGAAACTCTTTCTCCAAGAAGATTACATTCCGGACAACAAACACTTTGTTATCATCCCGATTATAAAAGTAATATCCTTTAGTTTCCTTAGGATACCCCACAAAGAAGCACTTATTCGACTTGGGTGTGAGTTCGTCAGACGTTAAACGTTTTACATATGCCTCACAACCCCAAATCCTGATAAAAGACAATACAGGACACTTCCTAGTCCATATCTCATATGGTGTCTTCCCTACCATTTTTTATGGAACCCTATTTAAAGTGAAAGCTGTTATTTCTAGAGCGTATCCCGAGAAATACAATGGATGATTAGATTGGCTCATCATTGACTGAACCATGTCTAACAAAGTTCGATTCTGTCGTTTAGACACCCAATTCTATTGAGGCGTTCCCGGCAAAGTAAGTTGTGGAACAATTCCATATTTCTTTAGATGATCACCAAACTCATAGCTCAAATATTCACCTCCACGATTAGATCGTAGACATTTGATTGTCTTGCCAAGTTGATTTTGTACTTCATACTAAACTTTTTTTAACTTTTCAAAATATTCGGACTTATGCCTTATTAAGTAGATGTATCCATATCTACTAAAGTCATCGGTAAAAGTTATGAAATACTGAAAACCACCTGTGGTCGGAGTGCTCATCGGACCACATACATCCGTATGTACAAGGGCCAACAAGTCACTCGACCTCTCACCTCTGGTCATGAAAGGCTTCCTTGTCATCTTGCCAAGTAAACAAGATTCACATGTTTCAAATGATTCAAAATCAAATGAGTTTAGAAGACCACCTTTATGGAGCTTCATCATGCGCTTCTCATTTATATGACCTAGACGACAATGCCAAATAAAAGTGGGATTCAAATCATTAGGTCGAAGTCTCTTAGCATTAATTTTATAGATAGGCATATCCTCAGGATTCAAAACATATAATCCATTCACCAATGGAGCATGGCCATAAAGCATATCTTCAAAATAAATTGAACAACAATTGTTCTTTATTCTGAACTCATAACCTTCTGCTCCTAAACAAGAAGCAGAAATTATATTTTTGTTTAAGGCAGGAACATAATAACAATTATTTAATTTCATAACTAATCCCGAGGGTAAAGCTAATGGTAAAGTGTCAATAGCTAATGCATCAACTCTTGCTCCGTTGCCCCCATGTGAAGATCAACTTTGCCTCTTGCCAAACTTCTACTCCCTATCAGTCCCTGCATCGAATTGCAAATATGAGTAACCGATCTAGTATCAAATACCCAAGAACATGTAAGAGAAGTGGCAAGATTAATTTATTTAACATTTATATCTGAACTGGAAGTCTTACTTCCTTTGTTCTTTTTCATTTCTGACAAGTACTTCTTGCAATTTCTCTTCCAATGCCCAGTCTCATGACAATGGTAACATTCTGTGTTAGGCTTAGGACCCAGCTTGAGCTTCTTGAGCTTAGCCTTGAGACTCTCGATCTCATCTTGAGTCTTTCCTTTGCCTTTTCCCTTTCCCGACTTACCATTCTTCTTAAAGCTAGTAGTCTTTTGAACCATCATCACATGATTAGAACTTTTCTTGATGCTCTCCTCAGCACCTTTAAGCATGCCATGCAACTTGGTCATTGACTTCTCTATGCCATGCAATTTGGTCATTGACTTCTCTATGCCATTCATATGAAAATTCAATATGACGGCTCAAAGCTCGCAGGGAGCGATTGAAGAATCACATCAGTAGCTAACTCTTGGCTAAGGGAAAAACCAAGCTTTTCCAAACTCTCAATGTGACCAATCATCTTGATCACATGAGGACTGACCGGGTTTTCTTCTGACAGCCTACAAGAAAACAATGCCTTAGAGGTATTATACCTCTCTACCCTTGCTTGATCCTGAAACATACCTTTCAGACCCACAATCATATTGTAAGTGTCTGTGGTCTCATATTGCTTCTGAAGCTCAGAGTTCATGGTGGCAAGCATAAGACAATGCACATCGACTTCGTCATTGCAATGTTTCTCATAAGCATTCTTTTCAGTTCGAGTAGCATCGGCATTCGGTTCCTCGGGATAGGGACCCTCTAGAACATATTCCTTCTTTTCTTATTTGAGAATAATTTTTAAATTTTGAAACCAGTCAATGAAATTTGTTCCATTCAACTTTTCTTTCTCAAGGATAGATCACAAGTTAAAGGTAGGTGTGGAGGAAGTGTTAGGTGCCATGATCTACAACATAAATATATGAATGACTTTTTTTATTTCATTCTGTAATGTTTGGCTAACATCGCATTACAATATGTTTGGTTCATCATTATGAATCTGTATTTACATGTAGATTTACATGTTTTTACACAATTATTATTTATGTAATTTATAATTATTGGGAATTTAATTTTTATTTTTGTAATGTCATATTCATGTTATGAGTACAAACTCATGTATACAGAGCCTTAAGATGTTCTTTATTGCTCAGTTTGGCTAACTAGGAATGCTTTTGAATCTCAGTAAAGAAAGTCACACAAGATATAAAGTAGAATCATCTCTTTAGGAAAACATATTTAGGGTAGTTCCTTTTCATTTTGTTAGTAGATTCTGATTGATGTTAGTTAGTAACTACTGCTGTTTTAGAATTTCTACAGTTTCTTTGTCTAAAAAACATAACTAATACTCATAATACATATACATCTATTTTTATGAACTAGCTATATCTAACAAAGTATCACCTTTTGTGACGCAGGATTGTCAAGGACTTTTGAGATAAGAAAAGCACACAGGATTGTCAAGGACTTTTGAGATAAGAAAAGCACCCATCAGTGGCCATGTAATTTTTGTAATTTCATTCATGTTCTAAGTACATACACATGTATACAGAGTCATAAGATGTTGAGTAGAAACTCATGTATCGTAACAACTCTAATCTAGATTGTTATCTATCGTGGGGTTAGTTATTTAGTACATGCTCTTGTTGGAACAAAGAGATTATTGATCCAGTGCTAAAATCTTAAAGAACCAAGAACCAGGGAAAAAGCTATGAGTTGTTGGAGACCAAAGATGATTTTGCAGAAAGAACAGATTCTAGCGCAAGAGAATTAACAACCACTTGTTGCATTGTGGTGAAAGAAGAATTTTCAGCAACTTCCATGTTTTTAAATCATACCTTTGCTCTCCTCGATGTTTTTCCTGCAATTCCTCTCTTCTTTTTTGTTCTCTTCTCCCATGTTCTTCTAGTTCTTTTTTTATTTTCCTCCATTAATCGATCGAACATGGTTTCCATCTGATCTGTTTGTTACTTGACTTGACGGCCAAGTTGTCGTTTTACTCCAAATACGTTAGCAGCTGTTAATTTGTTTGGGCTGCAATTCTTAACAGGCTTTTTTCCTGCCTTAACTCCCTTCTTCCTTCTTCTAGGTCTTTTTTTTTCCTTTATTACTCCAAACAGTATACTAGGCTACCAGAATGTTTTTTCTCCTACTGGGCTGCCAGAATGTTTTTTGTCCTACTTGGCTGCAAAAATAAAGAAAAGGGCAGAAAAACGAAATCAGTAGTTCATGGGCTTTGCATGTGACGAAAATAAAAACGAAATAAAGGCTCATAAATTGCAGACCGTTAACAATTCCTGACCCGTTAATGTTTTATGAGCTCTTTTTTTTTTGCAACGTGGAAGCATCTTAGCATTGTTGGTTTTGATCCTATGGCTAAACATCTGACTGATATCCCAAAAAAAAAACAGTCAAAAGATGTATAGACACACCCAATGTTATAACACCGTAAGGATATGTATCACAGAATATCTTCTCTTACAAGTGCACGGCGCCATGGTGGCGGATTGGTGGTGGCTAACGAGTAACTCCGAGCACGGGAGATCTTCTATCGCTATCTCACCGTGTTGCTACATCTTATTTCTTGAGCTATTTTACGATACACTCAATTTAATATGGACCATCTATTTTTTTTAATTTAATGGTTCAGATTAGTTAAGATTTAGTTATATTACGCCTGGTAGTATGAGTAGTAGAATCCCGAGGGGGTGGAATTGTAATTGTTCATGTGAAGATCTCATTGCACAAGAGTAATATTTTCAACCCTAGTTAGAAAAGTCCATATACCCTCACGAAAAAATTATAAATACAAAGAAAAGTCTATTATACCCTTAATAAATCAATGATCAAATTTAATTTATACTAGCACCATATACTACTAGTAGAACGTACGGTAAAATTTCTCTATTTGTTTGGTTAGTCAAAACACTGCCCAACCCACTCAATACAGTACTCTTCAACTTGCCTTGTACTTACACATTCAGGATAAACATCTACGATACACGGTTCCATTTCCATAAAGTGAAATTGCTTTTAATATTTGAGCATTCAACATCATCCTGAGACCCAAAATTCGCTTAAAAGTTCAGTCTTCACCCGGAAGCTAACTTGCATGAATTTCTGTTTTCGCTTCATCCTAAAATTTGATCTGGGTTACTACATTTGCCACCACCAATGGGTCGTGGTTTGACAAAACAGTCCCTTGCTACATAAATACATGGTCCTGCCGAGAATCAAACGACATCACTGCACAAGCATGGCGGCCTCCCTCCCCTCTCTATGCACATCTCCTAAATCCTTCGTCCTCCCTCGCCCTCATTGCAGAGGGATCAATTTCAGCTCGGCAACTGCACGCAGCCCCGTCCGTGCCTTGAAGGCAACCACGTTAGTGGAGGAAACTGCAGGAGACAGCGGCACAGAGCTGTCTGCTTGGGCCAGCGTCCGGCAAGAACGCTGGGAAGGCAACTTGGCCGTCGAGGGACACCTCCCTGTTTGGCTGGTACGTACTTTGCTTTTCCTGCTTACGTTTCTCAGCAGAACCCTTCACTGCTTAAGCTCGTATGAATATGATTAATTGCATATATCTTACTCGATCCTGTGTAACTGTGCTGTAGAATGGCACGTACCTGAGAAACGGGCCAGGGCTGTGGGACGTGGGCGACCACGCGTTCCACCACCTGTTCGACGGCTACGCGACGCTCGTCCGCGTCTCCTTCCGGCAAGGGCGTGCCACCGGCGCGCACCGGCAGATCGAATCGGACGCGTACAAGGCCGCCAAGGCGCACGGACAGCCACGCCTGCGTGAGTTCTCCCAGTGTCCCAAGCCCGCAAACCTGCTCGACCGCGTGGGCAACGTCGTCGGTCTCGTCAGCGGCGCGGTGCTCACGGACAACCCGAACAGCGCCGTGCTGCCGCTCGGTGACGGGCGGGTGATGTGCCTCACCGAGACCACCAAGAGCTCCATCCTGATAGACCCGGACTCGCTCGACACGGTCGGTAAGTTTGGGTACACAGACAAATTGGGTAGCATGATACAATCCGCGCACCCGATTGTGACCGAGTCGGAGTTCTTGACGCTGCTCCCGGACCTTGCCCGGCCGGGCCACCTTGTCGTGAGGATGGAGGCCGGGAGCAACGAGAGGAAGGTGATAGGAAGAGTGGACTGCCGAGGCGGGCCGACGCCGGGGTGGATGCACTCGTTCGCCGTCACCGAGAACTACGTCGTCGTGCCCGAGATGCCGCTCCGTTACTCGTCGACCAGCCTGCTCAAGTCCGAGCTCGCCCAGTTCTATGCCTTCGATTGGCTCCCCACGTCCGGGAGCTACATGCACGTCATGTGCAAGTCCACCGGCAAGACTGTAAGCCAACATTTTTCTTGCGTCTTAGGAACGCAGTAATCCATCGCATACTTCCACAGTTCTTGTTTGTGCTCCCATCTAAGCAACGATCCTGTTCTTGTAGGTGGCGAGCGTCGAGGTGCCACCTTTCATGGCGATCCACTTCATCAATGCGTACGAGGAAGAAGGTGAGGACGGCCGGGCTGCCGCGGTCGTTGTCGACTGCTGCGAGCACCACGGTGACCCTGCCATCATCGAGACACTCGTTCTCCAGAGACTGAGATCGTACAGGGACAAGGACGTTTTACCTAATGCCAGGTAAGTGCCTGCGTCTTGTCAATTTGAGGAACATCCACGAGAGATGGACATGCTTCCGTGCCATGTATTGATTGATAACTTGTGGGGACCGGATTTGCAACTCGAAACCCTATGTGTATATAACACTAGTCTCTGCATTAAAAGCTAGTGTACACGGTTATATCTGTTAGATAGGATTTCTGCGCTGGACCTTTCTCCTTCCATGCATGACATTTCTCCTTCCATGCATGACCTTTGACCTTTCTCCTTCCATGCTGGTGCCTCGGCTTCCTGCATGAATGACGCTTTCTCTTCCGAGGGATCACGCGTTCACATGATAGCTGTAATCTATATATATGTAACTCATATACTCTGATTTCTACAATCAAAGATAGCGTAACTTTCCTCACTTATATGGTATCAGAGGTGTTCGCATCCTGCGACCACCGCTTCCGCTAAAACATAGTTGCCGCTACACATCATCCACCCAAGATCATGGCCGACGACGACACCATTGCACGCTGGCGCAAGGAGGAGGCTGCCCACAAATGTGAGGAGGCCGCTGCACGTCAGCGCGCAGAGGCTGAGGCCCGCGCTCTCGACGAGGCGGCCGCCTATTTACGCCAGGAGGCCGACGCCCATGAAGAGGAACTTCACCACGTGATGCTCCTCCACGAGGCCACCGCCATCGCCAACCTGCATGCACAGGCCATCGCCGTCTAGAACATCCGGGCCCTTGTGATCGTGGTTCTCGATCTCGTCACTCCCAACTACAGCAAGTGGCGCGGCTGTTTTCTCACCACCCTCGGCAAGTACTCACTCTCCGACCACGTCCTCACCAACACCGTTCACGTCGACTCCGCCGACTGGTGCCGGATGGACTGTGTCGTTTGTGAGTGGCTTTACGACACCATCTCCCCCGATCTCGCCGAGATCGTCATGGCGCCCCGCACCACCGCACGGCGTGTGTGGTTCGGCCTCGAACAGCAATTCATCGGCAACTGGGAGACACGGGCCCTCATCCTCGACGCCGAGTTCCACTCCTTTCACTGCTACAGGAAGCCTCATCACAAACGGTTCGAATCGTCATCACGCATTTTTCCAACCGCCTATATTTGTTGGTCTGCGATAACAGCGGTTATCACGCATAGTTCAAAACCGCTCGTGATATACACTATCATCACGCACGGTTTTTGTTGAAACCGCTCAGGAAGAAGTATTATCACGCACGGTTTTCATCAAAACCGCTCAGGATCCGAGAATATCACCGACGGTTTAATTTACAAACCGCTGCGTGATGATATTTTCGCGCACGGTTCAGAATGCTCGTGATGAGTTACCTGACGGTTCTTGTTTAGAACCGCTGTGATAGCCTTTTTCGTGGCAAAAACCAAAACGGCAATTGCTAAAACTTGGAGGCCGCTTAGAGGCCCTAAACGACCTTTTTTTTTGGGGTTTTCACTTTTTCGAGACCTCACAAAGAGAATTTGACCTTGACTTATGGATTTTCGGATTGAGCTTTTCGTTAGCTTTCCAACGAGCCAAAGAACGTCGCAATCGGAGTTCGTATGCAAAAGTTATGATGATTTTATCGAACGGTGCGCGATCTACCATCTATATTTTTGCCCAAACCAAATAACTCAACATGAACTACACACATCACAAAGAGCATCACCCACATCACAAGAGCATCAACTCAAGAATCCACATCACAAAGCAAAGGGGGGGGGAGTAGAGAGAGTGAGGTCGTGGGAGGCCGGGGCGACGAAGTGGAGGAGGCCGAAGGCGACGAGGTCGTGGGAGGCCAGTAACGACGAGGTCAGGGCGAGGTGGAGGAGGCCGAGGGTGATGTTTCGGATGAGGCCGGTGATGATGAGGCCGGGACGAGTTGGAGGAGGCCGCCGGCGACAAGCTCGGCGGAGGCCAGGGCGCAAGGTGTGAGGATGAGAAACGACAGAGGAGGAGATCGATGGAGGTATGAGCTGTGAGGAGGAGAGACCGCAGAGGAGGAGATGGAGGTTATATAAAGCGAGTTTCGGCAGCCCGCCCATTATGTTCAAATTTTCGTTTCCCGCCCAACAATCAGAGACGGTTCTTGTTAAAACCGCTCAGGATAGCACCTATCACAGACGGTTCTTTAATAGAACCATCTGTGATCATTCATAGACGGTTCTATTAAAGAACCGTCTATGACACAGGGCCTCCAGAGCGGCAGTGCGGCAGAGGCAGCGGCAGTGTGGTAGAGGGATAGCAGGATATCACAAACGGTTCTTAATTAGAACCGCTCGTGATAATTAATTATCACTGCGGTTCTTATTCGTAACCATTCGTAGATATCGCTGCACGGTTCTTATTGAGAACCGCTCGCGATTGGTCGATTATCGCGCACGGTTTGTGAATATAACCGTCAGGATAATTCGCTGACATTTCTATTAATGAACCGCTCGTGATAATGATTATCGCGCAGCGGTTCTAAATAAGAACCGTCAGGATAGGTCGGCAACGCCACCGCAGTTCGACAGACCCAACACAGACGGTTCCAAAGAAACCGTCTGTGATGGGGCGTCTACTATAGCCTGTTTTGTAGTAGTGTTTGTCTAAGGAGATCTCAACATCACCGACTATTGCAGAAAGTTGAAGAGCATGGCTGATGCCCTCGGGGATCTCGACGAGCCTATCGCTGACCGAATGCTCGTTCTCGCCGTCTTGCGCGGTTTGAATGACAAGTTCGCATACATGGCGGCCCTCCTCAAGCGCCAACAGCCATTCCCCACCTTCCTCGAGGTCCGATCCGATCTCCTTCTCGAGGAGATGACCATGGCCTCGCGCCCATCGGGACCGTCCACCGCCTTCCTTGCCACTTTAGTCGCGACAGGCCAATCAAGCAAGCCCCCTGGTGGCGCCACTGGCGGTGGCTCCACGGGTGGCCCAAACGGTGCTACCCGCCCATCTACCCACAACGGGGGCGGGTCTGGCAGCTCCAACCGGCGTCGCCGCCGCGGCAAGAATGGCGGCAACGGCAACGGCAATGGGGGCGGTCTCGGCTGGCCCTCCTTCTACAATCCATGGACGGGGACTATTTAGATGTGGCCCGGTCCCCACCCTGGCAACCAACCCGGACGGTTTCAGGCACAAGAAGGGCGGCAGGGCGACAAGACAAGAGCGCAACAAGCTTCCAAGATCCTCACAGGCGTTCTTCGCAGGACCGCCTCCTGCGCTGGACCTTTCTCCTTCCATGCATGACCTTTGACCTTTCTCCTTCCATGCTGGTGCCTCGGCTTCCTACATGAATGACACTTTCTCTTCCGAGAGATCACGCGTTCACATGATAGCTATAATCTATATATATGTAACTTATGTACTCTGATTTCTACAATCAAAGATAGCGTAACTTTCCTCGCTTACAATATCATTGAATATCAAACACATACATTATAAATGTGAAATTATTGCATAATATTAAACAAAACGTAAATAGACCTCACGGCTTTTAACTTACAGAATGGTCGATCATGCCAAATACCTTTAAAAAGCAGCAGCGGAAGCGAAATTAAAAACACAATAGGTGCGACCCTCATGATATACCTACAGGTAATCGACTGTGGTTCGCGACCTAGTTCTTAGCCTCCTCGATTTCCAGTCTTGTTGAATGTGATTAAGCGCCCACAGAGTCTTCTTCCTTTTCACTTATTGAATGATAATATTGAGTGAGTGTGAGTGCACAGCCGTATTCCGTGAGCCAACACACAGAATGCAGTTATAATAATTGCAAAGCTGATCAAAGGAATTACTTGAGTTTCTTTTGTTTGCATAAATCCACTATTGAAATAGATTAAGTAGTAGGTAAGTCATGAGATCTAGCATATTAACCAACACATATTTTAATAAAATTGAGTATTGTTGTAAAATACTAGTGAAGGCTCCAACCTCCGCATATTATAAAGTGGCTCCAACCACCCAATGCTATATTTTCCTCAGGCTACAACCAGGGCAAATCAATACCTCGAGCTACAACCCGGCCTTTCCACTGGCTACAACTTGGACAAATCAAGCCATGGGCTACAGCCCGCGCCTTCCACTGGCTCCAATCGAGACAAATCAAATCACATGGCTACAATCCAAAGTTCATCCCACCCACAAATTGTTTTATAAAAGTTGAGACTAACTAAACAAGTTCTTGCGCATCACCCATGACCATGGGCACAACTATCCAAACAGTTTTCACTCTGTAAAGGCCGTACAACTTTACCCACAAGAAATGATCATCTTGTAATTCCAACATGCTATCGTAGGTGTGAGACTAAGAAAATCATCGCAAAGCCTTTACAATGCTCCACCCCCAACGCAGCTCCAACCGCTAAGGTTTCAACCGTCGTGGGCTACAACCTTCTAGAGGCCCCCTCTTGCTTCATGTGGTTTCCCTGTGGCTACAACCAAGCCACATTTCGCGAGGTGGTGAAACTAACGCTGACGTGAAGCCAATTAATTAGTCAAGTCGTACCCATTATAGACTTATGGTTGCACTGTTATTGCCCGAGAGGTCATCATAAGATTCGGTCCTTAATTAATTAACTTGGGCGGTGTTTTCACATTACGCACTCTCATGCTCTTATCCGCACCCGCTCGACTTACCATCTGCCGAAATCTATAATAGTTTTTGAGCTTTCGTTTTGAAAATACTTTCTAGGTTCAACAAACTAGCCAGGCTCCCATCTCGCTGGCTCAAATCCAGTTTTGAAGTTTGAATCATGTCGGGGCAAATTAATGACCACATGTCAATGTATCTAAGCAAGGCTAAGCATGACACTTAGATATAGACTTAATGACTAATTAAGTATACCATTATTCCTAGGGCAACAAAAAGTAGTGTCCAAGTTCAAGGATTGGAATTTAATAGGTCAATTAACATTAATGCATTAACTACAAGCTAAGACAACATAATTGTAATAAAAGTATAACATGCAATTTCATAATTTAAAATAATATAATTGCATTCAAAATGTATGTGCAATATGATCAAAGTGTTGACTCACCTTGATCAATGTTTTGATAACCTTGGTCTTACTCTTGCTCGAATTGCTACTCCTTTAGGACTTCAAATTCTAATTACGCGAAATATGATCGAATCCAAGAACGCCTTAATACAATCACATGGAACCAAATAAATTCAAAGGCACTCGAACAAAAGGAAAGAAATTCAAATGAACACAAATAAATCCCAAACTTCATACATTTGGTATAAGGGTATAGATTTGAATTTTAGATGGATTTAGGATCATGGATTATTAGATTCAGAGTTAGGACAAGAGGGATCGGGCTCTCGGAATATTCGTCGGTGTAAACATTATGGAAAATGAGAGAGAGATAGAGATGGAGAGAGAGAGAGAGTATTCTCTGGAATACTCCTCTTAGGTTAGGTGGGAGAGATTACGTTAACAGGTAGGATCTACTGATCTTTATTTATTTTTTGAATTGCTCTTCTATTGGAAGCGGATAACGGTGGGTGATAGATGGAATCCACTTGCCTTTGATTTGTTGTTGAATTACTATTGTTTCATTGAGAATACCTCACCACGACTTACACGTGAGGCCTAGTTTTATTAATGATTTTCTTTATTAATTTCTATTTATCAAGGAAGTTTCATGAGAGTTAGGTGATGCCTATGAGTATTAACTAGATATTATCCTTACAAACTAATAAGTGGTCCCTAGGTTAACCGACCTATCATTGAGTTAATCTTCACTAACATAATTACTTATGAGACCATACATACACTAAAGTACACCTATTATACTAGGGTAACCTTCAGTTGTAATACATACTAATGACTATTTTTCGTTAAGTAGCTAATTACTCATTTCACAATATAAGGCCTATGTGTAATTGACTACTAATTCTTACTTAGAAATTAATTATCCTCACTAACTTGATTATCATTTATCTAATAAGAGGCCATTTATAGGAATCATTATGACTGACTTTTATTTCAACATAGTAGCGCTAATAGGAGGATCACACATGGCATGGACTCATAGTTTAGCGTCTATTTTCAATTAAGACCTAATTATATGTGGGGCATATTATCACTTATTTATATTGCACTTATTGCAACAAATTAATTTTCAACTAGACAATTGCTAACGGCCTAGGGTAGGCTACTAGATAAAATATTACCTAAATTAATTATTTTTAAGCATTAGTCTAGGGTTCAGCGTGAAGGGATATGGGTAGGCTACACTAGCTGGTAATTCAAAAATTCTATCACGTAAACTAGAAAGCCATACAAGCAAGAGATCATACATCGTTACCACATATGCGTAGTGCAGCGGAAGAAGAGTTGGAGCAGCCTGATCCAACGTTGAGCGTGTCGATGTAGTGGCCATAGTCGATCGTCCAGCGTCCTCGATGCCGATCCTCTCTTCTAGCAACCAATCGCGTTCCTTGTGAAGATCGTGGATCGTCCTCGTTCAGCACAGCAGCAATCACAGCAGCGCCTCTACGGTATCTACACGTCTAGGGATAGAACATCGTACGCCGGTGTGCTAGCACCAACTCACACGGTAGGGTCCTCGAGAAGATGGCTGCTAGGGTTTCGGTGATGCAACTCATGTCGTCTGTCCCAATAGCCTCAAGCATCCCTTATAAAGAGCCCATGACGGATCCTATCCGAACTCGTTTGTTCCAACCCATTAAGTGTCTGACCCTGTAGGTTCATGCGTAATCGGTTGTGACTCGGAAACTCTTTTCTAGCCATGAGTCGTTAGCAGTTCCTAGCAGAACATAACGATTCCCAAATACATATAAATTATATCGGACGAACCTTAATACAATATGATCTACGACTAGATTCTTATCACTTAACGACCAGCTCGTATCTCTATACGACCAATTCTTATTTAGTCATGACCAGTTCATAACTCCTTACGACCAGTTAGTGATTATGTTCGACCAGTCTATGACCAGCTCGTATCTCCATACGACCAGTCTATATCTGGTCGAACTGAACGACGTGCTTGTATATTCTTCCTTTGCCTCACGATATCTAGTTGAACTCCAGGTGAGATATCTTGTCATTCATGGACTATTCAATACTTTCTCGATCAAGTGACAAGCAATTTCATGTGGTCGACTCTTCGACCACTAGTGGCATGGCCATGCACTTTCTTTATCCGACCACATCGAGGGGCCCAGAGATATCTCTCCTGTTATGTTATAAGTGACAAATTTTATATCCGACCAGTCACCTCCCTTCACATGTTTCATAGCATACCCGAAAGCTACCTTTTATAACTACCTAGTTACAGAGTAGCTTTTGGCAACCCTTAAGTGTACTATTACACATGTAGAAAACCATGTCGATCTCAGGTCTAAGGATTATACATCATCATTGCTTGAGTCCAACTGATGACACATAAAATCATAACAATCTCAATAGTGTCTCAAGGTGGATCAATCCAACACCATGTTCGCTAGCATGTGTTCACATTATTGATTCGATATCCCTATATCCATGACCGGTGAAACATGGTCATCAATCAATACATGTGCTCACCGATAAGTCACTAGTGTTTCAACCAGTGACATCCTACCAGGGATACATTTAGAATGACATCATATAAGTTAAAAGGCTTCGCCAACAAGTCACATACTTGTTAATCTTTATAACTGATAATTCATTCAAGGAACATAATAACATTTATTCTATAACTCATAAACACAGACGTGGTACAATCATCTCCATGATTGCCTCTAGAGCATATCACCAACACAGTGGTCATTTAGACATTGTATATATACATGGATATATTTTATCAAACGTGCAAAACTATAGTTTAACATAATCTCTAGTTAAATTTATATTTTAATTTAAATAGTAATGACACACTTAATTAAATTAATTATATTACTTAATCAATTATTAGCATGGGCCTACATGTCAATTGACATACACACACGCGCGCATAATTTTATTCTAACAGAATTTCTAATTAATCTTGTATTTTTAACTAAAACTAATAACACATGTCAATGGTTTAGTATCAATCTTATGAATGAATACTAGGGGCTCTCTTGGAACGAAACCACACAGAAAAGGACACATGAATTTTATACATGTTCAGGCCTTTTCCTGAGAGAATAATAACCCTACTCCTGTGTTTGTTGTATTGATAGTGTATACAACAAGAAGAAGTCACTAAAGCTAGGGCATAATCTTCTTGTCTCTCGCTTCTCATTTGTCCCTACATGATTTGGTCATTTGCCCTTTCGACTGCCTCACTGCTTTGTGGATGGGCGACAAAGGCATAACATAGCTTAGTACCCAATTCTTCGCACCATTATTTGTTATGATCCGACTTAGTACACCAAATCAAGTGATCATAATTTTTATCATAAATTTCTTGGCTACTTCCATTGTTATCCCGGTTACAGGTTCGGTTTCAATCCATTTTGTGAACTTGTCAATAGCCACAAAAAGGATCTCAAAACCCACTCGTGCATTTCGGAACGGTCATAGGATATCGAGACCCCAGGCCGCAAAAGGCCAAAAAAGTTGTATGGTTTGAAATGGTTGAGCCGGTTGATGTATTTTCCTACTATAAAACTAGCATTGTATGCACTTTTAACAAGCTCTTTAGCATCATGGAGGGTTGTTGGCCAGTAGAAACCTTGTCGAAAGGCTTTTTCGACCATCGTTCTATTGGAAGCGTGGGTCCCACAAATGCCTTCGTGTATTTCTTTAAGGAGATTTAATCCTTCTTTCTGTGATATGCATCGCATGAGAACCCCTTGAATACCTCGCTTGTAGAGGACTCCTTCGACCAAAGTATACATTTTGGTATTACGGGATAAACGATCAACCTCAAGATCGTCATTAGGTACAGTGCCCTTTTGAAGATACTTGTAGATAGGATTCATCCAAGTATCCTTGTATTCTTTGGAGGCTGTCTCAATAGGAGATGTCTCTGGTGTTTTAACCAGTGACGGCTTTTGGAGCTATTCCAAGAAGACTCCTTGTGGTACTTGCGATCGGGAAGAAGTTATTGGAGCTAACTGGTCGGCGAAGAAATTATCCTTTCGAGGGTATATTGTACATCGAAACCGAAGAAATACTTTTTAAGCTTCCTAACTTCCGATAAGTACTAAGACATGGTCGGATTAGAGCGTTGATACTCTTTTCCGACCTGACTCACAACTAGTTGAGAGTCTCCTTTCACGAGTAGTCATCAAATCCCGAGCACTTTCGCTACTCGTATGCCAGCCAATAAACCTTCATATTCTATCACATTGTTGGCAGCAGGAAAGTTTAATTGAATAACATATTTTAATGTTTCTCTTCTAGGAGATGCCAAGACCACCTCAGCCTCTGAGCCACTTAGCGTAAGTGACCTATCAAAGTACATTGTCCACTGGTCGTGGGATTCGTACTAGGGTCCCTAAATAGGTTCAGGATTCGTCCATTCGACGACAAAGTTTGCCAAGATCTGAGATTTAATAGTTGTTCGGGACACGAAATGAAGGTCAAACTCCCCAAGTTCAACCGACCATTTTGTCATGCGCCCTGCTGCTTCCCTATTCTAGAGGACCTCTCCTAAGGGAAACTTAGACGGCACGATTAACTTGTGCGGCTGGAAATAATACCTCAGTTTCCTCGAAGACATGAGGAGGGCATATAGAAGTTTTTGGAATTGAGGGTAACGCTTCTTAGATCCATGTAAAACTTTACTAACACAATAAACTGGTCGTTGAACGTTTTCACGTTCGGCACCAGTACTGCACCAATAGCTTGATACATTAAGAGTGTTTCTCCTTGTTTAGGAGAAACCAAAACAGGGGCACTCGTAAGATATCTCTTGACATCCTCGAAAGCTTTGTTTGTCTCCTCTGACTATTCGAAACCCTCGTATTCCCTCATAAGTTTAAAGAAAGGAAGTCCTTTTTCTCCCAGTCGTACGATGAAACGACTTAAAGCCATCATGTATCCTGTGAGTTTCTGGACTTCTTTCTTTGTGGTCGGATGGCTCATTTGTTCAGTGGCCCTTATCTTTTCAGGGTGTGCTTCGATTCCTCGTGCAGAGACATAGAATCCAAGCAACTTTCCTGAAGAGACACCAAACACACACTTCTCAGGATTGAGTTTCAACTGGTGTTTTTTGATGTCGTCGAATGTTTCCTAGTAATCAAAAATATGATTAAGACGATGTATGCTTTTTACGACCAGATCATCTAAGTTTTGGCCAAGTTGAGGAAGGAAGGCCTTTTGCATCAAGCGTTGGAAGGAAGCACCAATATTTTTTAAACCAAATGGCATTTTGACATAGCAAAATATTCCAAATGTTGTAATAAATACGGTTTTTTTTCATCATCTAAACACATACTTATATGATGATAACCGGAGTATACATCGAGGAAACATAATATTTCACAACCAGAAGTGGAATCAACTAACTGATCGATACGAGGAAGAGAAAAATTATCCTTTGGACAAGCTTTATTTTCATCAGTAAAGTCTACACACATACGTCATTTACCATTAGACTTCCTAACCATTACAAGGCTAGCCAACCACTCTAGGTGGTTGACATCTTTTATGAAACATGCTTTAAGTAGCTTATCCAATTCTGATCTAATAGCATCTAGTCGATCAGGTGCAAATCTTTGTAATTTTTGTTTTATGGGTTTCTTGTGAGGCCGTAGAGCTAGCCTATGCTCAATCACCTCTCTGAGGACTCCAGGCATGTCAGATGCTTGCTCTGCGAATATATCTGCATTTTCTCGGAGGAAGGTGATGAGGGCGTCTTCCTATGCGGGGTTGAGAGCAACCTCGTTGCGCACGGTCTTCGAAGGCTCCTCTATATTTAGTGGAACTTATTTGACTTGGTCATTCGGCTTTGGGGCAACTTTAGACTTCGACTGTTTGGTCGAAGGTTGCACTTTACTTGCTTCTCGAGTTGGTATTTGACCAACCATCTCGAGGGATTTGCGGTCGCATGTAAGCGCCATCTTTTATCACAGCATACCGTTATTAATCCTTTAGGACCTGGCATTTTAAGATATTGATAACCATAATGAGAAGCCATTAGAAATCGTGCCAGAGTTGGTTGACCAAGAATAGCATTATATGCCATCTCGAAATTGACCACATCAAAAGAGATTTTCTCCGTCCTGAAATTATTTGGTGACCTAAACGTAACTGGAAGGGAAACTTGACCAATAGGCTTGGTCGAAGACCCCAGTACGATCCCATGAAATGAGTACCGTACTGGCTTGATCTTTGTCTCGTGAATTTGCATTGTGTCTAGGGCACTTATAAAGAGTATGTTTAAAGAACTTCCACCATCAACTAACACGCGATTGACTCGACAGTTATTGATGGTAGGCTGGACCACGATCAAAAAATGACCAGGTCGAGTAGAAGGAATCGGACAATCACCTTTCTCAAAAGAGATGGTGATTTTCGACCACTTTGGTACTTTATTGACAAGAGGGTCAATGGAATTTACCCCGCGTTCGACAGTTTGGAGCTATCGTTTCGACTTGTATGCTGAAGATCCTCCATAGATGTGATCAATGGTGTGTTCTGGATCTTGAAATGGCATCTCTCCATCGTCGTCCGACTATTTTTGATCACCCATTTGTCCCACCTCTTCAAGTGTAGGAAGCGGTCCCTTACCAAAGTAGTAACCCTCGAGTTTTCGTTGAAAAACACAGCAGTTGCGAAGGTTCTGTCTTTTTTTTTGTGGAAATGACACCACCTAGACTTGTTGTTCTTCCATTCGGGGTGTTTACCTTTGCTCCGATCGTAGTATGGTTTAGAGCTCCGATGCTCCTTGTCGCTCACAGCTAAGACCTCCTTAGAGCTTTTGACTTGAGGCTTTTGGCCTTTAATCTTGCTCTTGGATTTTCCAACCTTTTATCTTTTTTTTTCTTGCTGCCTTCGCCCGCTCCTCGAGTGACTTTATCGCCATGATTAATTGTGCGATTTCACTCGACCGCTTCTATAGCAGTTGCATAACGGTCGGCCTTTTTGAAGAGCTCAGCAACGGTAGCTGGAGGTGTTTTGTGTGATATCCTCTGTAAACCTTCTATTATGGACTCCCTACTTGAATGCTCTGATGATAGAAGAGTCAGAACTTCAGGAATTGAATTAAGAACCTGACTGAAACACCTGATAAATTGGTGTAGGGTCTCGGGAGAATCCTACCGCATTTTGTGTATATCGTCCTCCTTTCCTAGGTGGTTGTAAGTTCCCTAGAAGTTCGCTAGTAGCAGGTCGTAGAGGTGCTGCCATGAATAGATCGACCCTTGTGGGTAATTTAACAACAATGACCGAGCAGATCCTTCGAGCACAGTGGGAAGGTAATTGGCCATGACATGCTCTCATCCTCCTGCTGTTCGAACAGTGGTGGTATAGATTTGACAAAACTTGATAGAATTTTATGACCCATCAAACTTCTCCATGTTCACTGGTCGAAACCGGGGTGGCCAACGAACTGCTCGAAGGTTAGGCGAAAATGCCTGAAATTCAGTAATAATATCATAACGCCTTGTTTGCAGAAAAGAAGGGTTGACATCACCAGGCGATCGTACTCGACGATAGCTAGTGGTAAGTACGCTTGATCTATCATAGATTTCAGTCCTACGAGGGTAATACTCTTCGTGCTCCATCTGCTGGTGCAGATTTCTTGGAAGAAGTGCTGAATGATCACCTCCTCTAGGAGTTTGTTGATCACCAGTTGTTTGTGGGACTCTTCTCTGACTAGGGTCATGGTTAGGAGATAGACCAGACCTGTTGTCTTATTGTTCTCCATGAGGAGAGTCATCTGAACGACTGGCGTTCGATGAAGTTGTCCTGATACGACTACTAGGATGGTGTTGTCGAGTCCGCTCAAGCCTGGCCATTGTGTCCTGAATTCATCATGTGATCTCTTGAGCAAATAGGTCGTAATTTGGCGCTTATCCAAGCTCTTGAGTCGGGTTTTCGATCAAATCATTGATTTGTTAAAATTTTTGAGCTTCCTCTGACTGGTATTGGACGTGCCCAGGTAAGAACCTCTGGGTAGCAATTTTTCTTCTCCGAATGGTTTCAGGACCATCGACGTCTGAGTCAGCTGGAGCTTGCCTCAGTGGAGAGCGATCATTTCTAGAATTTCGGTCACGCTCATGAAGGTGGAGATCCTGTTCATCATCGGAGGCGTTCTCACCATCACCACGAGAGCCTGAAGTGAGTGTACGATGGGAAGCAATCCTAGCCCTGTCTCTTGGAAAGAGATTAGGATCTAAGGGTCGCGTCTGAGTCCTCCTGACTCGAGGAGTAGTTGAAAGACAACGCCTCGCGACTTAGAGCAATCCCCTCTAGGAAGGGGAATTTCGGGTTATAACCGTCTCCGACTGAATGTGAACCTTGCAGGGGTATAGTCGAATCCGCAGGTGAAGCGGGCTCGACAATGCACCTCGTGGAGGTAACCAAAGGGTGACGGTTATCAGGTGTTGATTGAATCCCGGAATCATGGATTCCAGGACTTGTTGTGCTAGATTGGACGGCCTCAGATAGGCTTGAGCATTTGGAGGAGGAACCCTCACTATGCTCTGCACTCGTTGTGGCACGATCCTGACCCTGGTCGGATAGACCCTTGCCCTTTGAGAAGTCTGGTTCCTCATCTAGGCGTAATGTCATGGATGAGAGAGCTCCCTCATCAATCTTGTCCGTGGCATGGTCTCCTAGGTCTGGTGAAAGATCCTTGAAAACGGCGTTACCATCGGACGAAATGATGCCCTGCTCATACTCGTAGCAGGCATCCATGTCAAGTTCTGCGTAGTCTGCCAAATCGAATCAATTCTCCTTATTCCACTCTCTTGCCATGAAAGCATCAAAGTTGAAAAATGAGGACAATTTATTGAAAAGGAAAGGAGAAATCAGAAGATCCCCACGGACAGCGTCAACTGTTGAAGGTTTAGTATCGATCTTATGATGAATGCTGAGGACTCTCCTAGAGCAAAACCATACAGAAAAGGACACGAAAATTTTATATAGTTTCAGGCCATCTCCTGAGAGAATAATAACCCTACTCATGTGTTTGTTGTATTGATTGTGTTTACAACAAGAAGAAGTCACTAAAGCTAGGGCTTAATCTTCTTGTCTCTCACTTTTTGTCTGTCCTTTCCTCTGTCCACTGACTTTACTCCTTATATAGCGCATGAAGGGGTGACAGTTGTTTACGTCAAGAGGCAGTGAGGCACCTTGCCGTTTGATGCAATTCACACATTTAAGGGTAGTTATTGTCAGTGACGCACCCCACCCCCACGTCACCTTATGGTTATGTCAAAGACACAGATTTAATACATACAATTATATCAGGAATAATGACACATATTAACTACTGCATGTATTAAACACAACGCACAAATGTCCCTAGTCGATTGGGCCCATATGTCTGTAGGCTTTATCGACCATAGGGTGGTCGTAGATGACCTGATCGTAGTAAGACTTACGACCAAGAGATAATCGTAGTAGGACTTACGATCAATAGGTGGTCGTAGAAGAACGTACGACTATATAAGGTGATTGTTGTAGAACTTGCCATCAATAGGTGGTCGTAGAAGAACTTATGACCATATAGGGTGGTCGTAAAATAGCTTACGACTACTAAGTGTGTGTGATCTCCCTCATTATTAATATTGAGGTGTACCTTTGGAGGTTATATAAAATACATTATTGTCTATAACTGTTATAGATAAATAACTTAATTAATTGAGCATTATTAGATCCTCGTCAACACACTAACTAGCTTTAATGAACATTTATCAATAATTAAATTATTTAGACCTTACTTATATGGAGCCTAGTTGTCACACAAGTTTTATGGTAAATTGCATTTTTAATTGGCCTACTAATGGCCTAGGCCCATTGGTCAAAGACATGTTAACTAAATTATTATTTTTGTTATTGTTGTTATTATTATACTATATAATTACTGTGGGTATTTATAAACTACTTACATTCGATCACTCCTAATTAAGTACAACCCTATTGTCATTTAGACATTTCAAAACATAAGACTATATTTCAATAGTGTCCGGAATTAAATTTGAACTTTAAAATAAATACTAATGACATAACAATAACTCTTAACTAACATCTTACACTTGTTTAATTTAATTACTATCAAATTAAGTGGGCCCAACCATTATTGAAATATTAGCAAAAATATCAATTTTGATTTCAATTGCAATTGAAGCATTTAACTAAATGAATTATTTTAAATAAACACTAATTGATATGGCCTACTTATTATTTTGGCATTATGCTTTATTAGAGACAGTTTTGTTTGTATATAACTTCTATTTAAATTAACATCTTCATATAATGGCATACTAATTAACTTAATCAATTAAATTATTATTATTGCTATTATCATTTTATTAATGGCCAAGGGCCTACATGCCATCGAGATAACTACAATTTAATATAACTCCTAATTAACTTTGCTCTTTAAATTTAAATGCTAACAGCACACTAATTAACATCTAGTTACCTCAGTTAATCACCTTAATTTAATCACTCATTAGATTAATTAGAATGTATTTGCTAATTGTAACATCATTAATTGATTAACCTTGTAACAAATTTTAATTAACCAATTAATGGGTGGAGCCCACTGTCATAGGAGGAGGAAGAAAGAAAGAAAGAGAGGGAGAACAGAAGCGGGGCGTCTCCTCTACCTCAGAACAGAGCAGGGGGAGGGGCATGACCAGCTCGGGAGGAGCTCGCCAGCGGCACAGGAGCAACGATGAGGGTCGAGCATGGGCAAAACGGAACGAGGGCAGCAAGGCGAATTCATGGGAGGTGGTGTCACGGCCGGGCATGCACCAAGACGGGGAGGAGAAGTGGCGGCGGTGCTAGAGGGGAAGAGGGGAGAAAAGGGGGTTAGAGTGGGCATGACGGGAGTTGAGGAAGCCCACCAAAGCAGATGGTGGAGGCTGAGATGTCCGGACATGGCCTGGCGACGAGAGTCGAGGGCAGCACGACGAGCTCGACGTGGAAACGCCAACCTGGAGAGGGAAGGGCTCAAATCAGAGGTTGGGGGAGCATGAGAAAGGTGCAGGGGTGCTCTAGGAGGGAGGAATTAGAGGGAGGCTCACCGGAGCAAGGAATAATGGCGATGGGAAGGTTTTCGGTCGGAATAGAGGGAGACAACGGAGACGCGACGCTCCGGTGCATGGAACCCAAAATTAGGCGAGGGGAATCGAAGAGGATGATGGGAAGATGATGTGATGCGAGTGGTTTTAAGAGAATCTCACCGAGTTGTCCGCAACAGCGAGGCGAAGGCGACGGCCATCGCGGGCAAAGGCGACATGAGTTGGCCTCACTGCTGCTGTGGAGGGGGAGGGAAGGTGCTTTGGGGAAGATGGAGGGGAGAGCAAGAGGAAGCAAGGGTGCATGCGGTAGGGTCTTAAGTATATGGTGGCGGGCGCTAGGGAGCATGACGCGGCAATGGGCGTGGATGTGACGGGGTGCTGCGGATGATGACAGCGCGGGCATAGTAGTTGTGCGCTGTGGAGGTCGATATCGAGGCGACAAGCGAATTTGGCAGTTGTGAACGGTAGCGTTGCTGGTGCTAACGCTCGGCGCAGGCGGCAACATGGGCTGTGGGAGCGAGGGGGGAGGCCGCCATGACCAGGAGAAGGGGGAGGGAAAGGAAAGAGGTCGGGCGGCCAGGCCAGGCTGGTTTTGGGTTTCGGCCCAAAAGTTTTGAGAAATTGAACTTTTGATTTTTGTTTGAATTCAAATTTTAGTTCAAAGTTCAGTGCAGTGGTTCAATTTCATATGTTTATTCCAATTTTTTTTCGAATTCCATAACTTTGACCTGAACTTGAATTTGGTTAGTGTACTCTCGAAATTCAAAACTCAACAAGATTTCAAATAGAATCAAGGGAAATTCGAATATCAACCGCATGCACAGAAAGTTTTAAATTTTTCCCATTTTCAAGAAATTTGTAACACGTTCAAATTTCCGGGATGTTACATAACTCTCGTTGAACTTGAACGGGCAGGGTGGGCCGGTTCAGGATACCGCTGGACGGGAGCCCGTTCGGCGAGCTCGAAACGGCTCTGGAACCGGAGGAGCACGGCCGCGGGATGGACATGTGCAGCATCAATCCGGCCTACCTCGGCAGGAAGTACCGCTACGCCTACGCCTGCGGTGCGCGCCGGCCGTGCAACTTCCCCAACACGCTAACCAAGATCGATCTGGTGGAGAAGAAGGCCAAGAATTGGCACGAGGAGGGCGCCGTGCCGTCAGAGCCGTTCTTCGTGGCGAGGCCGGGATCAACCGACGAAGATGACGGTCAGCTTGCTTTAAACACGTTAAATCGTTGTTGCTTGTAACAAAAAATCACGCGAAACGTACTGGCTCACTAATTGGTTCTGTTCTGACTTAATCTGTGCAGGAGTGGTGATATCTATTGTAAGCGCCGACGATGGTGAAGGGTATGCGCTTGTGCTAGATGCGTCGACGTTCGAAGAGATTGCGCGCGTCAGGTTCCCCTATGGCCTGCCCTACGGTTTCCACGGTTGTTGGATACCAGATAGTAAGAACCGAAGTCTGAAGAGGCCGTTTTGCCGATAGATCGAGAGTGGGCATAGGGCCATAGCCCATAGGCTAGTAAGGCTTACCATAATGCACCAATTCCCACGCAAATGTACGTCATGATTCCTCATCACACGACCATCACATAACAAACGTGTTTTGTCCCAGGAATGGCTCGTATCAGCCATAGTGCACCAATTCTACGGTGCCGCTCTCGGTTTCATTTGAATAAAATGGAGCTTGGGCCTTCCGGCCATATGTCATTTCTAAGTTTAAGGGTTTAACTCTCGTCATTTTAAACCCATGGACGAGGCGAGAATTGGAAGGGAAATGTTGTTTGTTGAAAGGTTGATATAGCTCAACCATTCATCATAACTCATGTTAAAGATGTTACAAGCTTGTTCAATTCTCACTATTTCACATCACTCTCGCCCAGCATGAAGTTGGTACTAAAAAGAAAGCAAAATTGGCTCGGGACACCGTTCATTTGTGACATTTGCCAAAACATACCATAAAATTTCCCAAAACACCTTCTTGACCGCGCCCAACTTAGAGGACAGCCTCACAATCGCGCACATCTCCAACACCTCCAACTTCGCCTTTTGGCGGCCAGTGATGGCCGCGCCGGCCGCCTCCACGGCGCGTGGACATGAGCATGATCCTAGACTGAGAAAGAAGACAAGATTGAGAGAGAGAATAGGGAGGCCACATTCGACATTTCACCATCCTTGAGTGGAAAAATACTATTTTAATGTAAAAAATACTATTTTAATGCAAAAAACACTATTTTAATTGATAAAGTGTGTTCTAGCAAATGCACGCAAATTTACGGTATCTATGAGCCGAACATCAATTTTGCACTGTATTTTGGCAAATGGTACAAACAACGTTGTCCAGAGCTAATCTTGCCTCAAAAGAAAATTCCATGCCAATCCCACCACAAACTCCCTCTACAGTAAATTCAATGGTTGGAGTATGTGACGTGCCAATAGCTTCGGTCTTTCGATTTCCTGCCACTACTGAATGCGAGTTTTCCCCTGGATGGAAATGGTTAATGATGTGTCGCGGGAAAATTATTTGGTGATCTAACGAATAAGACGGATCAGCACCCGAACAGACAACAGTACGAAAACACCAAGGACACACAGATTCACCGTAGCTCGCGAGTTGGTTTAGCACTATCTCTAGGTGCGGACTACGTACCGCACTACTGGTAGGAACATACTAGCGGGCTGCAGTTCCTGTGGTCAATGCCTATTCTATCAGGAGCATAAAGCGTTATTACTCGTTGTGATGCAACAAACAGGGACGTACTTATGCCTGCTGAGGAATCGTGCAGAGGTGCAGTTTCACAGTGAGACCACACATCAACACGAGTTACACAAGCATGCCCTCTCTTCCCACGTTATGTGCGTACCATACGTCAGTGGCGGAGCCAAGAATTTTTCAAATGATGGGCAAGCCGTAAGTTAAGTATGTAATTATGGTCTATTGAGAACCGTAAGCATCGGATAATCGGATACACAATTACACATCATGCAAATCCACAATAGTTTTAAAGTAAAAGAACGGATACGATACATCACACATGTAAATGTTCATATATGAAAATAAGAACGAGATACGATAACAAACAACTCACTAGACACTACCAACATTGCGATGAGTCAACAACAAAAGTCCAAATATCCAATCACACAACCAAAAGAGAGTAAGAGACTCTACAAGATAAAAAAAATGAATTAGTAAATCATACAACTTTGACTTGAAAATATATTCACATCGGAAAGAATGAAACATACCGATAATGTGCTAATTAGGCCTAGGCCTACGAGGCAAATGTCCTTTCCTTTTTTTCATGGCTTGAAACCGTCGAACAATAACATCATCATCAAGTTGTTTAAATATGTCCCGCTCGGTGTAGCATATCATCAAGTCATTGAACCAATCATTATTGATCTTGTTGCGCGATTTAGACTTGATAATCTTCATTGCCGAAAAAGTCCTTTCAACCGATGCCGTTGACACCGGCAATAACAAAGCCAACTCAATGAGTTTGTAGACCAATGGAAAAACCAAATATTTCTCGGTTTCAACCATCTTTGTAGTCAAACTTTCAAGATCTTGACAAGTAGAAAAGGAAACATGCCTTCTCACATGATGAATGTAAGTCCCAAGTTGGTAACTTATGATTGCACGATCACCACTAGAGAAATCCACATGATAAATTGTAGTTAGGCTAGCAAGCTTGTCAACATCAAACTTAGAGAAAGAATTTTTTGGATCAAGGCATGAGAAGCACACTAATATCTTTGTAGATTCTTCACTAAAGCGATGATTCATCTCAGTACATATCTTAACAAGGGCAACATAGAAAATCTCAACTCAATAATAATGAAGATTAGTGTAAGTCTTCCCATCACGTCTCGAACGACCCCTAACTGGTATTTGTTTATCCATATTTGGCACCAGAATACCTTTAACAACACAAAATTGTTGGACCTCATCAAACAAGTCCTCCCAACCACTTTCTCTCATGGAGGTCAACCGAGCTTTGACATCATGAACTAATTCCATAGCATGAACAATATTTAAATCCTTCTTTTGCAAGACTTGTGAGAGCTCATTTGTAATGGCAAACAATTTTAACATTAGCTTCAAAATGAAAGCAAACTTGAAACTCTCCATTTTTTCTATCAAACCCGCCGCTTGAGACGGTCCATGCCCATCCTCATCTACCGCACTAAGCACATGTAACACCGACATCCACATTTGATCCAAACGAAGCAAAGTTGTATGATGTGAACCCCATCTAGTATTCCCGGGTCTAGCGAGACTTGTTTGTTGATTCAAGCCTCTTCCACTAAATATCTCACCCTTCTTAAGCATATCCAAAATATTTTGATAATGTTTTTCTATCAATGTATCTCTTCTCTAGCAAGATGCACTTGTTGTAGTCACAATCAAGGTGACATACTCAAAGAAATCATGAATGGATGAGCAACAACTAGCAACGGAGACAACAACCAATTGCAAACGGTGGGCAAAGCAATGGACATATAAAGCATAAGGGTTTTCATCTAGAATCTTTCTTTGCAAGCCATTAAATTCACCTCTCATATTTGAAGCCCCATCGTATCCTTGCCCCCGTAGCCTATGAATGGATAACTTGTAATGATCTAGAATACCAACAAGAGCTACCTTTAGTGCTTCCGATGTAGTCTCATGGACATGATGTAGAGCAAGAAATCGTTCCACAACCTTCCCTTCATTGTTCACATACCTATAACAAAACAATTGCAACAAAATTAAATGGTAGTATGAAACAACAATAGAATAATAGGTAAATGGAATAATGAACTACTACTAACCTCAACATTACTGCCAGTTGCTCTTTCACGGATATATCGCGTGACTCATCGATAAGCACAAAGAATTGTCAATCACCAATCTCTCCCATAATCACATCAGTGACCTCTTGTGCGCAACATTTTGCAAGATTCTTTTGAATTTCGGGAGCAAGAGCATCTTGCAATTTTTTGGACCACGGTCAAAAGCATGCCTCACTTTTTTATTCTTATCTTTGTACCAATCTATCATTTCACAAAAGTTACCCTTGTTCAATGAAGTAGAAGATTCATCGTGGCCACAAAAAGCCATGCCTTGACTAATGAGAAACCTTGTACACTCTAGAGAAGAAGTCAAACTGATTTTATATAGTTCTTCAAATTCCTTGGTTGCACAAGAGAGCTTACTTGACACACTTTGTTTTTGGTTTTGAAAATCATCACAATGCAATCTTGCATTGTTGTGGTCACTTCTTACACCACCAATATGGTGGGGCAAGGCTTTGTAGGCATGCTTCCAATCACTAAACCCGGTTCTAGTGAAGACTTCGGAACCAAAGCGTTGATTATTTTCCGGCTTCTTAAAAAGAAAGCAATAGAAACAATATGCCGCATCTTGAGACTCGCTATATTCTATCCAATCATACTTCTTATACCAATCTTTTGAAAATGCCCTTGACAAACATCCAAATTGTTTGCGAGGAAAATTCACAACTGGTTGGGTTGGACCCTTCAAAATGTATGCTCTTCTCACTTGGTCTTGAACATTCGGATGGTAATCATCTATTTGTTTCCTAATAGCAGGATCACACACAATTTCATCCAGATTAAACACATCCTCCTCATCATCATTAGCCATATTTGGTTCATCTTCATCAATTGGTTGTAGATCTTGTGGTTGCGGCTGTGGTAAGCTTCTCGAGTCAACCAAAACCTCTTCATTTCTGAAATTTTAACAATTATCATTATGTGCCAACCAATAAGCAACAAACTTAGCCATAAATTAAGCCCCAATTATATACTTAATACTCAGCCCCCCAAACCAATTATATACTAATACTCAGTGCCTCAGTGGCCCACCTACTAGAACATTCATGGAATTATTTATTCCTCTGGTAGTCTGGTGATTCTGGTCGACTGGTCCTCTGACCGAAGTGTCGAACCCCAAAGGACCCACCCATTTCTTCTTCTTCTTTCCTATTTCTTTTTGCTTTCCCAGTTTCCCCAATCCCCATTTAGCCATTCTCTATCTCTCCTCTCATGCGACCGTGTGCGGCTGCACCGGCAGCGCTGCCACCGGCGGTTCCCGTCATCCCTGGCCTGCTCTCTCCACGCCGCCACGGCTCTCCCGAGGCCCGACCACCCGAGCCCGAGCCAAGGAAGGAGGAGTGAGCGCCATGGTGGATTGCTGCCCTACGCAGCTATGCCAGCAGCGCCGCCACCGGCGGCTCCCCGTCGTCCCCGGCCTGCTCTCTCCGCGCCGCCACGGCTCTCCCGAGGCCCGACCGCCCAAGCCCGAGCCAGCCAAGGAAGGAGGAGCAAGCGCCATGGTGGATTGCTGGGATTGGAGGCTTGGAGCAAGAAAAAGCTCACCTAGTTGTCCGCCGCCGCCGCCGAAATCACCGACTTGCTGGATCAGGGAAGTGCTGAAGTGGGGATTTGGGGATAGGGATTGGGGAGGCTGCTGCCTACTGGAGTTGGAGAGGCGGTTGCTGCTGGCCTGCACCCTGCTGTGCTGAGGCGCTGAGCGATGAAGCGCCGAGCCCGAGCGTCCGAGCGAGGCCCAATCCCCAATGGCTCATGTACATGGAGGAGGCGGCCCGAAGCCTGGGCAACTGCCCAGGCTAGAGGGCCCTTGAATCCGCCCCTGCCGTACGTAACTCCGATAGTCTCGTGAAGGCAACTACATTGGTCGAGAAAGCAGAGGGAATCGTTCGCACAAGGGTAAAGTCTATTTTACAACCTTGAACTCTTCGAAAAGTCTAGATTTCAACCCTAAACTATAAAACTGGGTATGAGCCAACCTCTAACTCTCAAAACCGTTCATTTTACCCCCCTCAACCGAAACAGAGGCTGTTTTGGGTGACATGGCACTGACGTGTCAATGGTTTTGACATGTAATATTCTTTTCGATGACATGGCAGCCACTTAGCAAATAAAACAAAAATATATATATTTACGGGTCCACACATCATCCTCTCATTTCTTTTTCTTCCTCTGATTCTCACTCCCGTTCTCTAGCTCCTCGATGCATCTGCTATCTCCACCGGCGAAGCGCTCTACGCTCTCTCCCCACGGATGCGGCGGACGAGCTGGATGTCCCTGGGCATGATGGTGACGCGCTTGGCATGGATGGCACAGAGGTTGGTGCCCTCGAAGAGCCAGACGAGGTAGGCCTCGGCGGCCTCCTGTAGCGTGGCAACGACGGAGCTCTGGAAGCAGAGGTCGGTCTTGAAGTCATGCGCGATCTCCCGCACCAGGCGCTAAAAGGGGAGCTTGCGAATGAGCAGATCCGTGCTCTTCTGGTACTTGCAGATCTCCCGGAGCGCGACGGTGCCCGGGCGGAAGCGGTGGGGTTTCTTCACACCGCCGGTCGCCGGGGCCAACTTGCGTGCTGCCTTCGTCGCCAGCTCCACCCCAGTCCTCCTCTCCTCGACCTAGACAAGTAGCGAGCCGGCGAAGTCCTTGAGCCTGAGAGCCTGGAGGTGGCAGATGAGGCGGAAGAGGGCGCAGGTGAGGAGGTAGATGGCGCTACGAGGGAAGGGAGGCAGCGGCGACGGCGAGGGAGGAAGGACGAGGAGGCGGTGGCAGCAGCCAAGGAGGAGGGAGTTGGCTGCGGCGGTCAGGGAGGAGGGAGGCGACGGGGGAGGACGTGGGTGGGGGGAGGTGGCGACGAGGAGGGAGGTGAGGAAGGGAGGCAAGGCCGCGATGCGAGGGTGGGGGGAGGCGGCGCTGGCCATTGAGGATGGAGGGGACAAGGCGGAGGCGGCGGGGGCGGCTCGGGGGGGCATGGAGAGGGGGGCAGAGGAGGTGGCTCGGGGGAGGCATGGAGAGGGAGGGAGGACGAGGCGACGGGGGGCGACGTGTTGGAGAGGGAGAAAGGGAGGGAGGGGCGGCGCTATGAAGTCACGGAGAGGGGAGAGAGAGAGAGAGAAAGAGGAAGAAAGGGAAGTAAGATTGACATGTGGGCCCCACCTTACCCGGCGAAAACCACCATCATATCAGCAAAAACCGCCTCCACGTCTGCGAAAACCGGAGGTGGGAAGGGGCGAAGGGTGAAAACAAAACGGTTTTGAGAGTTGGAGGTTGGCTCATACCCGGTTTTGTAGTTTAGGGTTGATTTTCGGATTTCTCGAAAAGTTCAGGGTTGTAAAATAGACTTTACCCCTTGCACAATTAAAGCTCTCTGCTTGAAAGTTCAAAAACAAAATGCTCTCTGATTGGGATTAGCTAGAGTTTTTTTTATTTTTTAATCTATTTTTTAAAAATATTTTAAAGATAACATCTCCCTAACTTTATTTCCAATTCTAACACCTTTGGTCATGCCATGACTGTGGCGTGACCAAACTGTGTTGTCGTGCCACCAACTGCGGCGTGGTCAAACCTGCCACAATAGACCTCCGAGCTAACACGTGTCCGTTTTTTGGCTAAGTCCTATCACATTAAGAGGAGTGGCATGTGTCAGACCCCCGGGTGTGGAATACCCGAAGAACTTATGTGTATACCGTGTTAGTTTCAGGATTAAAGGCTAGCACACATATTCACAACTTTTGGCGTCACATCCATACAATCACATACTAAAGTAAAGCAAAATGGAGTATTCTACTTAAGCTATTACAACAACGGCCAACCGGCCAAATAAAAGCAGTCATCAGAGAAAAGTAAATAGCAGCAGAAGATATAGTAATAGTAGCAAAAGTCCAGCGGCATGCCCATCCGATCCCGCAGGCAACCGACAAGGAACAAGGCCTAAGTAGACCCGTCACCGAACCCCCTCGGTGCTAGGTGCAAGGAACTCGTTGTCTGGCGTCGGCTCATCTATAAATTCTAAACCAACAACAATAGCAAGATTGAGTACTTGTGTACTCAGCAAGACTTGTAGTGTATCGTAAAAATTCATATTAGATGCGAGGCTGACATATGAATGGTTGTACTCTACAAGTTATTTTGCTCAAAGCCAGGTTCATTTGCAATAATCATAAGTAATAATTTGCAACGAAAATTTGAAAGAGCAATATTAAGAAAGTACGTACAGGACAGTAAGTAAAGTAACTGAATAAATAACAACAATACCCACAACCTAATGTTGGGGTACGGGTAGGCTACGATAGCAACAAATCAAAATTTTCTACCACGTAAACCAGGAAGCCAAGCAAGTAGATGATCACAGATCGTTACCACCAGACGCGCAGAGCAGCGGAAGAAGGGTTGGAATAGCCTGGTCCAACATAGAGCGTGTCGATGTAGTGGTCGTAGTCGATCGTCCAGCGTCGTCGTGATCGATCGTCTCTTCCAGCTACCTCTGTAGTTCCTTATGAAGATCGCGGATCGTCCTCAAGCGCAACAGCAACCACAGTAGTGCCTCTACGGTATCCACACGTCCAGAGAAGGAACAACCATGTGCCGGTGTGCTAGCACCAAGTTGCACGGCAGAGCTCTCAGGAAGATGACGGCTAGGGTTTCGGTGGAACAACTCAACTCACGACTTTCGTATGTCTCGTCTGTTACGTTCACCCCCTTCCCAACAGCCTCATGCATCTCCTTATATAGTGCTCGTGACAGATCCTATCCGAACACGTTTGACGAATCGTATCCGTACTGGTTTGTTCCAACCCGTTAAGTGTGTGACCCTGTAGGTTTATGCGTAATCGGTTGTGACTCGAAAACCCTTTCCGACCACGAGTCGTTAGCGGTTCCTAACAGGACATAACGATTCCCGAATACACACAAATTATATCGGACGAACCTTAATGCAATATGATCTACGATCAGGTCCTCATCACTTACGACTAGGTCCTATCTCTATACGACCAGTTCATATTTGGTCACGACCAGTTCGTAACTCCTTACGATCAGGTTTCGACCACTTTGTGATTGCGTTCGACTAGTCTACGACCAGCTCGTATCTCCATACGACTAGTCCGTAACTGATCGAACTAAGCGACCTACTCGTGTATTCTCCCTTTGCCTCACGATGTCTGGTTGAACTCTAGGTGAGATGTTGTGTCATCCATAGACTGTTCAATACTTTCTCGATCAAGTATCGGATAACTTCACGTGGTCGAACACTTCGACCACTAGTGGCATGGCCATGCACTTCTTTATCCGACCACAACGAGGGGCCCAGAGATATCTCTCCTGTTATGTTAGGAGGGGCAAATCCCATATCCGACTAGTCACATCCCTCCGCATGTTTCATAGCATACCCGAAAGCTACCTTTATAACTACCCAGTTACGAGTAGCGTTTGGCAACTCCTAAGAGTGCTATTACACATGTAGGGAACCATGCTGATCTCAGGTGTAACACCCCAGCTCAACATTGAGCCTGGAATGCTACTAAAATTAAATTAAACTAAACTAAACTAAGACTAATTACCAATTTTCGGCAGAACCTCCTTTGTATAATTAACTATACCGAGGTTCCAACAATTAATCATAGCAATTAACACTAAACTCAATATTCAAGTTCATTCAGGCATGCAAGATAACCTAATAAACATAAACAAAACTTGCTATTCTCCTTATTACAATTAATCTGAAACTTAAAACCATCCATAAGTGATTCACAAGCAGTTTACTTATTATTGGAATAAAATCTAAATGGCAGTCACCTTAAGGATGAGTGGTAGTGAGTGCATCCAAACATCTACTCCCTCCCATGCATGCCGTTCTTGCCAGTTGTACCTAAAACATATTAAAGCCGACCAACTCAAATGGGCCAAAACACCATGGGCCAAAGGCCCAGGTTCTCCAATAAGAGCAAAAACGCCCCTCTAAAACCTCTAATTCTATTTAATTTCAGTACTAATCACTTATTTATTTTATGTTAAAATAGGATATTACATTCTACCCCCCTTAAATAGAATTCGACCCCGAATTCTACTTGTTCTATTCGCGAGAACACCACAACTGAAATTAATAGCAGGTAACACGTACCCAACGCGAATAGCTCCGGATAATGCTCGCGTATGCAGGACTTCAGCTCCCAAGTGGCCTCTTTCTCAGACTGGTGACCAAAGCACTTTTACATACTAACATATAACACCTCATCACTCGTCCCGACCTTTCTAGACCCACTCAACGGACAGGACTCGAAGGTACGGTCTCACTCGTTGGCCAACGGCTCTAACGAAAACTCATACTCCGGATCTCTTAGGTACTCCCTCGACACCGGGTCATACAAAATGATCTGTGCCTCACGCCAGGACTCAAGACGGTCCTAGTAATACGCTATCTCTCAAATCTCCGCAACTTTCCGAAATATCCAAAGTACCTTGGGCCAACATTCCCTTTGGTACCAAACCACACAACCTGCACATAACACACAAAACTCTTGTTCCTTGTATCAATCGATCTCTTCACTTTAACAATGAGCACCTCCTTTAACCAGAGACGCAATGTAACTCGATTGAAAATAAAAGATTCTCATTGCAAACACGCATTACCATCCCCCACCAAAAGAGTTAAAACCAAAACCAAAAGATTCATCACGAAACTCTTCCACTTTCCAAGTTGGTAGTTTGCCAATGAACACCACATAAGCCAAAGGCGAAATCACTCGAATGCCCGAACAACCATTTCCTTTCTTTTCTTAACCAAAAGGAATCACGATACCAAGAAGAACCAACTCAATTTATAATTGGCATCATCATAGGGACAAAGCTCAATTAAAACCAAGAGAACATTTCATTATCCGAGAATACAACCTTTTTCTCAAACTTTCTTTCAAGAATTCAACTTTCTCTTAAATCATGAGATTCCAAACCATCGCATAACACACTAATCCATTTATTTTAATTTGGCAACCTCAAAGCTATGCTCGGTGAGCAGAAAAAATCCACACCTATGTAGTGAGACTCTTCCAATCCACAATAACATACTCGATCAACTTCTCTACCAAAGGAATTACTTTGACAAATAATTCCCAACACACTTCAATATAGATTTCATCCACAATCACATCACCTCAATCTTTTAAGGATAATCAACTTGAAATTCACCGCATACACACTCATTTACTACATCCAAAGGATTCTATCAAAGATCACCATAACTCTTGGAACCTAATCATGGGAAACCAAGATGCTACCATAAAAAAAAACAAAGCCCAGATCAACCTCCAAGACTCCTACAACAAACTTCTCGTATAAAAGATCGAGAAATCCTCAGATTCATTCACTAAAATTCCCACACTCTAAACATACTCAATCATTATCATCCACAAGTAAATATTTTCTCGACCAAATTATCTTTTAGAAGAATTCTATCTCCCAGAATGTTATTCACTAAAACCAGGGCATACCTGCCGACATCTCAACCCTACCTACTATCCCATCAATTGACTTTACGATTAGATTACTTCGCTAATCCTACTCTCATTGAACTACACTGTCATAGATCACCTACCCAACCTTGCAAAATTACCCAATCACGATTCTCTAACACATTGATCAAGTTTCCCAGACTTTCAATAATGATATCATTCCAATATGGACAATGGTTCTAGGATTATAATTCACCATAGGTTCCACTAGTTGTAACACTAATCGATTGTATTCCAACGACAAACACTCCATTTACATAGAACTCTCTCCAAGAGTTATAGGTCAAAACTAAATCACTTTCTACTGCTCTTCAAATAGCTTGGCCCCCAAAATTCTCACTGCGATCATTTACTTGACCACCACCAACCAATCGCCACCTTACACTTTATAAGACCTTGCAACCCAAGTCGGTTAATCTTTTCTCAATAGGAAAGAGCAAACAAATACAAGTTTTAACACACGAGGAAACACTACTTTTCACAGTGAGTACAAGACTAAGAGAAATAGTCAAATAGCATTGATCTCGAAAAACAAAAGATGAGACCACAATTGAGGGCACATGTTCCACAAGAAGGGAGTTTCAAACATCAATAAATCACAATAAGATATTGCTTTTGAAACTCAAGAAACACTTAAGCGGCAACGATAGAAGAGTTGCAGGTTACAATCCTTAACTCCAACCTCAAATACTTATGGTACATGTTTTTTCCTTTAACAGAGAAAAACAATTTCCTTTGATTACATCATCACTTGCCAACCCAAAGTAGAAGTACTTTTAATACAAATCACATTAATCACTTAAGAACCCATTAGAACTTTCTCACGCATCGCCTTTCTCAACAATTTTAGCTACCACATTAAGCATGAACTACCAAAAGATCACAGATGCAAAACTCTAAACTTTTCATTTAACCGATATTACGGGAGGCGGTTAAATTACCTTCTTTCTAAAAGAATCATCACCACTCCCACAAGTCACAATCCTTTGCAGACAATCTTACTAACATCAAGAATAATACACTCTTAACACGAATCACCATCATCTACTCTTCCATTATAAAGCCCTCAAAGGCTCACCAAACTGTTACATACCACTTTATCATCTCATCCTCAATTGAGAGTATACCAAAATCTTCAACCTCACTACAACAATCACTTTATTTTTTAGAGGGAACCTACTACCCAACTTTAAAAGTTATAACAAGATCCTTTCATCAAAGGCATACTATAATTCGACAACTTCACCATCATACAAACACGAGTCACCTATTAAAATCCCATCGTAAACCTCTCCAAAATAAACGCAAACCACAAGGTTGAAACAAACCTCTTTTAACAAGATCATGCTATCAGAGACTACTTATTCACTCATCCACTCGACCATTAGTGTTGCTCAACACCCACTCCAACTATCATTAACAATTGACAATTGTATTTATCACGTATGCAAATAGGGTCCTACTTCTATTTGCAGTCACATAACCATCTATAAACACAAAGTCAATATTCCACTCTACACTCAGAGTTTAGGGCAAAGTATAATTAAACATTCAATAATATCATCTCCTGTAAAACAGGGTTTCACTAGATGCTACCTCAACATTCATCTAACCCGACATACATGTTTCAATCTAGCAATTATGTATGCTCATCAAGTAACCAGTTTATGAAAATTTCCCAGATTGATATTCTCTAAAGCATCGTTCAAACACATCCCTAACATAACCATCCCTAATGGGTAGACTAATCCATTGAGACACATTACTCCGAATTTATCCAATAAATCTACGAATTCCACAATCTTAATGATCGCACCAAATCATCAATATACCACACCTCTTAATAAATCTTGGATTCCCAGTATAAATGGTCATACCATTAAACAAGTTCATCATGTAATTATTCCATGACAACACCAAATAAATCAACTTCACTTCCAAGGATCTTGGTTAAGATCGATTACGTACCACGCTACAGACCCAACTTGATAACTCATAAGTTATCAATTTATCTTCTATGCTTGAAACCCCTCACTTAGTCACAACAAAACATTACAAAAGAGTTCTGATACTTTCTTTTTCAAAGAAGATGCACTAAACTTCAACATTCCAACTACTCCAAAAGAAGCGCGTAGCGTCGAAAAGACCAAATTCAAAGTCAAGGAAAGAGAACAACTTCTCTAAAGATACTCACTATCTACGCCTGTACTAAGATATCCAATGTGGGCACTTCACTATTGCTATACCACGAACGGTGGTGTAACCTGGTACAGCCCAGGGCCACAATCATGACATCAACCTCTCAACATGGGTTATCCCCACACATAATAACTATAGTATTATAATATAGATATATCCGATCATCTCATAACAGGAATTATCAATACAACTCAACGGAAGCGTAAATACAATGCAAAAACCCATTCCCAACTACTGTGCTTAGTGTGTCAAGTTTAATATTTTCAATACCATGGACCTACAACCCGCTCTGATACCAACTGTAACACCCCAGCTCAACATTGAGCCTGGAATGCTACTAAAATTAAATTAAACAAAACTAAACTAAGACTAATTACTAATTTTCGGCAGAACCTCCTTTGTATAATTAACTATACCGAGGTTCCAACAATTAATCATAGCAATTAACACTAAACTCAATATTCAAGTTCATTCAAGCATGCAAGATAATCTAATAAACATAAACAAAACTTGCTATTCTCCTTATTACAATTAATCTGAAACTTAAAACCATCCATAAGTGATTCACAAGCGGTTTACTTATTATTGGAATAAAATCTTAATGGCGATCGCCTTAAGGATGAGTGGTAGTGAGTGCATCCAAACATCTACTCCCTCCCATGCATGCTTTGTTCTTGCCGTTGTACCTAAAACATATCAAAGAAAGAGTGAGCCCAAAGACTCAAAGAAGTATCAACAAGGCTAAAGCTAAAATCACAGTCATAGCATCAATATTCCAAATTAAACATTACACTAAACATAGCCTTCATGCTTATGTAATGCGACCATGCAATGCACCTTTTAAACTTTATCTCTTTTCGCATTTTACCGGTAATGCGAGGTATACAACCGTCGATGTATACCCTTGCCTATGCACTCTGGCACAGGGACCAAGAGCCTATAATCCACAAGTATAGGGACCTTTGCCCATCATCATCATCATGATGGGGACCTCTTTACTCATTGCCCACATTCTACGAATGTGGGGACCTCAAGCCCGTCATTTACATGACGGGGACCTCAACTATTCATACTTGGTCACCACGTGACCAAGACTCAATCATGCTTACTACATGCATATGTACAATGACATCATCTTCCAAACATATGAATTCAACGTGTACATAATAACATGTAAGCATTAACAACATACATAGGAAGCTTTAACCATAACTTGCATTTACCAAGATATATTGTAATTCATCACATTAACATCCATGCATGGCTATTACGAACAAGACACAATCAATCTCAGCAAACAATCATAATTATTCTACAACCCGAATACTTGCCTCAACCGTGCGAGAACGGTGGACACGAAGAGGGCGTTGCCCCTGGGATCACGCTCCCACCTGAACATAATGATAACCCAAACTAAGACAAGCATACTAGACCAAAAGCATAAATAAGAACACAATTGAACTCGCTAAACTCCCAAGCGTTTCCAATCTTCCAATTTCTACCGATCAATTTGGTGTTCACTGCGGACAGTCAACTTCTAAAATACATAACTTTCTGCTCAGGAGTCCAAATAAGATATTCTAATACTTTCTGGAAATATAATTAAATTACCTAAATAAACTTAGTTGGGGAGCCCTTCTGATTCTGCCATCTACTGCCCCTACCAAGCCAATCTACAGAACATCAATTATCACGTCGGGTTCTCTGGACAGTACACTAAAATTATCATAAATTTTGCTACGAAAGTCCAATTCTTACGTTGTTTAGCTTTCTGGAAAGGTGAGTAAATTACCCATCTTTTTCATTATAACAAGATCCTCTGATTTCGTCTTTAACTAATAGATTAACTCAGATTTCTACAGACTGTTAGGATGTTGACAGGTTAACAGGACAGCGGCACTAAACAATTCATAACTTTCTAACCGTTAATCGGATCTAGGCGTTCTTGGCGGCCACGGAAAGCTAACAACATAGTCCAACTATTTCTAAGAGGTTGGATCCCTAGATTCTGCATCTACAGACATGAAAACTGTCGTCCAAATTACTGGACAGAACGCGATCTATTAAACCGACGCAATTCAATCTATCAAACGACATCAAACGCATCTACTACACATTAACCAGCGAAGAACACGCGACGTTACCCTTGAAGAACCACTGTAGATCACGACGAAACCCGCGAACCTTCACTTCCCTCTCTTCTCCGCTCTCTCCTTCTTCTCCCTTCTTTGGCCGGCCACCACCAATGCGACCTTCTTCTTCTTCCCTACTCGGCAGCAACGGAGGGGGGCAGTGCTACAGTAACCGCGAGCTACAGTACCGTCTAGGGTTTGGGTGGCCTCCCCCTTCCTTTTAAGGCCGACCAACTCAAATGGGCCAAAACACCATGGGCCAAAGGCCCAGGTTCTCCAATAAGAGCAAAAACGCCCCTCTAAAACCTCTAATTCTTTCTCTAATTCTATTTAATTTCAGTACTAATCACTTATTTATTTTATGTTAAAATGGGATATTACATCAGGTCTAAGGATTATACATCATCATTGCTTGAGACCAACTGACGACACATAGAATCATAACAATCTCAACAGTGTCTCAAGGTGGGTCAATCCAACCCCATGTTCTCCAACATGTGTTCACATTATTGATTCGATATCCCTATATCCATGACCGGTGAAACATGGTCATCAATTAATGCATTTGCTGGTCGTATAGTCACTAGTGTCCCGTCTAGTGACATTCGACTAGGGATTCATTTAGAACAACATCATATAAGTTAAGAGTTTCACCAACAAGTCACATACTTGTTAATCTTCATAACCACTGATTCATTCAAGGAACAGAATAACACTTATTCAATTAACACATAAACATAGACGTGAGATCATCATCTCCATGCTTGCCTCTAGGGCATATCTCCAACACCCTAATCGGTTGCAAGCAAAAATATAATCAATATTCCGCCATAGAAATGGCACTGACAAATTCATGTTCAACTATAGAAATGACAGTCCTGCTATATACATAGCAAATCCAGTCATAGGAATGACAGTTCTGCTATAGACATAGCAACATGGCCATAGAAATGGCAGTTAACACAACAAATGAAAAACCCCATGTCAGTACCCTAATCTTTTGTGACAAAATAGTTTTAAAAGCAAAGCTACCGCTATACCAGCTGCACTAAGTATGCTCATGACCGCGAGTACGGCTATTCGAATAGTTTATCACTCTGCAGAGGTGTACAACTTTACCCATAGTAAGCGGTATTCCAGTTGCCTCGAATATCTCTATATCACTGCTCACTACCAAAGGTAAGCAGCCTAGAGTTCGCGATGCAACCTTTACATTATCTAGCCCAAACCTTGCACTAGCCCTGCAAATCATTATCCTCATCTGTCAGAATAATAATAATAATGAAGATAAAAGTACATATCAAATGAGAAGCCTCACTCACCTGGAAAGAAACCCGTTGAGTGAGTCCCTCACTTCGCCCAGATGAAAACCCATCGAAGTGAGGCATCCGGAGTTGTGTTGGCATGCCGGTCCTTCGGCAATGCGTGCACTACTTCTGCCTACCGTCATGCAAGGCTAAGATTTCGATAACTTAGTTAGCTAAGGCTACCCCATCCTAGCACATACGGTTGTATGATTAGGTCTTAGTCCTGGATTTGCTGGCTTCAGTCCTTAATTGACTACGGGCGAGAACTCCACCCTATCTACTAGTGAGTTACAATCCTCACTCTTTCAGAATACAATATAACTCGCCCGTATCTAAAAACTAAAGTTTTCATTGTGTTTTCATACAAAATAACAGAGGTACCTTCTCTGGACCATTTTCAAAATAAACCAAAATTCTCAAATTATCATATTGTCTTTTTATCAATTTTTCGGAAAATCTATTGTTCTAGTGGCATTTGTGCGATAATTACACTCAAAAATTCCCAAATGACATTACATATTGCCTAACCCATATTCTGAAGGCTACAACGGTAAGGAATCAATATTTCAAGAAGGCATATGTAGCAAGTAGGATTTACAACTACATATTTTCCCAAACATAGCAATTTCATACAAATATACATGCATGCATAATAGAATTTGCAAAAACAAAGTACAATAATTAAAATACTGGAATCAACATCATAAAAGGGGGTGCTTGCCTTGCTCTTGATGGTCTGGAGATACGGTACATTGATCGTCGCAAAAATAACCCGAATAATCGATGTTTAAAAAGAGCCGGAAACGAATTAAATAACATTCAATAAATTAAACAGTAACCAAAAATAAATATTTTTACATATTCAGGTAGATTATGATTTTATACAAATTTAGAGACAAATTTCATTCAATTTGGAGTTTTGTAGCAAAAGTTATTAAGGTTTTATTTTGGTTCGGCTGAGAAAATCAAAGAAAATTGAGAAATACGCTTTCCAGTGGAGAAAGCATAATCCCACATGTTTCTAAAGAGGTTTATGCCTTCCCAAAAGGAAAACATATTCTCCTCATAAGTGAAGGTGTACTTTCTATTTTTCATTTGATTTTTCGGTTAAACTGACATGTGGGGTCCACTGTCAGTGAAAGGGTCCACGAGCACAGTATATAGACCAACGGTCTATACGCGTGGTGCATGGGTTCACGGGGTGGTTTCACTGTGCACTTAAGCCGTGGGGCCTGCATGTCATAGACTCTATTAAGAAAACATTTTGATTTAAGTTTTCTTTTAAACTAATGACTCGATCCCACACGTTAGTGATTCATTAGAATTAACTAAATAGTTTAAGATTTAATTAGCCCTAATGATAGGGATTAGGCACGATGATGACATGCTATAGTGCCATCAGCGTTGTGCCGCGCGGTGGCGCGAGCGCCCGCGTGACTCGCCGGCGATGGAGCTTGACGGCGCCGATGAGTGCCAAAAATGGAATCTATACACTAATGCGCACCCGCCGGCACCGACGGCATGGTCTGAGGTGGCTCAACATTGTGGCGCACCGGTGACGTGCGGAGGAGCCGCTAAGGCAAACGGTGACAACGCAAATGAGCATCGCTCTCGGCTAATGGGTGCGCGCACAAGCATCTACGTGCTACCAGGAGCATACCAGAAGGACACAGAGGGGTTGAGGTGGTCGGAGACGAGCTGTCGACGATGAGTTGCGGCGGCGTGGTCGGTCACATGTGGAGAAGGAGCTCAGGTGATGGAGAAGGTCCAGCGAGGGTTGTTGAAGCTTCTTGGTGCTCAGGCGATGCTCCGGGTGCAACCGATTAGTCCAAAACGTAGTGAATCACCGGCGGGGCTTAGAGCGGCGGTTTCAGCTAGAGATGAGGAAGACGACTCGATTCGGGAGCTCCTGTGAATCAAAGGTCGAATTGAGTGAGGGGAATCACTAGTGCACTGGAACACAAGGTGACGCGATAGGAATGACTAGGACACCTTCAGTTCACTGGCAATGGAGGTGGTGGCGCACGACCGTTTTAGGGTTTTCGCTCTCCGAGCTCTAGAGCTCAAATGAGTGAATGAGGAGAAGAGTGAGTGGGCGCATTGGCTTGGAAAAGATGAAACGCAGCTCGGGGATGCCCTTTTATAGACGATGCGGCGAAAATGGATGAGGTGGAGCTCGGGCAAACACGGGCAATCCGGCGGAGCTTCACGACGTTGTACGGGCAAGGATGAGCTCGTCCGGGTAGGGATGGGTGCAGTGTGACCAGGCGACGCGACCGGAGCGGTTGGTCGGGGAAAACCATGGGCGAGGCGGTCAAAATTGGTGTGCAGCGCGGCGGAGGGCTCGCGGTGCCGCGCTGGAGCTCCCGAGCACAAGGTGGGTGAAGGTCGCTACGCTCGGGGTCCACCGGTCAGTGAGGCGAGAGAGAGAGTAGTTTTAGGATTTTTTTTTTATTTCTGTTGATTTCTTTGCTGATTTTATTTACTATTCAAATGATGTCCAAAATTTATGAAAAGTTTTGTATAGACTTCTGGTCTGATGTAGTTTCTCTAGTAAATTTTTTAGATGTTAAAAATTTCTGTGAATTTCTACAAAATTCGTGCAAAGTGTTGTTCTTATGCTTTTGTAGTTATTTTTCTAAACAAGTCTTCATGTAAAACTTTTGATGAATGGTTCCTAGGATAAATAGCCTGAAACAATTATCTCATTTAGATATTTTTTACTTTTTATCTATTTCCTTTTTAGCATCCAATTATTAGTAGTTCAAGTTTTGTTTCTAAAATTCAAATACCAATTTTTTAATATAGCATATTTCACATGCAAATGTTCAAAGAAAACTTTCTAATGCATTTATATTACATAATCCCAGAATTAGGATTTTGGGATGTTACAGCGTGACAGCACTCGTTTGCTCCAAAAATTATGAAATTTTTTTTAAGTCTCCTTACACAATGTACTTGCTTGTGTAATGTTTCTAGAATTTTATAGGTTCTAAAATTTTCTCGAAAAATAGGGTTTTTAGGTCTCGAAAATTAGGGTTTTAGGTTTCGGAAATTAGGGTTTCATGATTTTATGTGAACGGTTGTCAGGTGTTTTAGGGTTTTGTGAATTATGGTCCAAGTGCAACAAGGGCTACGCGTTTGTCAACATGACGACGATGACTTGTACGTGTTGTAAACTTCGGCTTCTAATTCTTGTGCGGCACGGTATTAAGCCTACTTAAGTTACTAATAAACCTTATCTTGCGGTTGTGCCACTCAATATTAAACTTACTTTAATTATTCTTTGCGCTAAATTATTCGCATTATTCACAGTTGCCACATGATGGAGTCACATTGTATTGTACTCCCAGATCAGTATATTCAGATTCTCATCCATAAACATACTAGTTAGTGGTTTTTTTGTCCTTAATTAGTCTCATGTTGGAATTTTAGTACAAGATTTGGGGATTCCCTGAGAATGATTAGGACATGTTTAGTACCAGCTGCTTTTAAGCATTGGGCCATGTTTAGTACCAGTTGTTCTTTAAGCATAATAGAGAACTGAATTATGCTTGCAGATAAAAAAATATATCTAGGTAGTAGTTTTTAGTGAAAGGTTTTTTTTCAGATTCTATGCTAGAATGAAACTCCTGTGAAATTTCATCCTATACAAGGTTTCTAATATAAGAGTCTTGCAAGTAAGGTTGTTCACAAGAGTCTTACATGAATTTTATAAATAGGAGTCTTGCAAGAATTATATATGAAAGAGTTTCTTGCATTCCGAATTAATGAACCTAAATAATCAAGTTCTTGGAAGATGACTGTACACATTCCAGACTTCTATAATATTTGCAATGCAAGATCAGGATCTGCTCAGTTCCACGTAGCTTTTAGACCTGAGGGTCTTTTTGAGTGTAGTATTTTTAGAGGAATTTTGAAGGAATAGAATTCTATAGGACAGTTTCGTATATGGCCCAAAGGAACAAAGGAATAAACTTTCAATATTCCTATGAAATTCTTATGGAATGACCCAATTGACAATTCACGTGAATTTTTGGATGATTTTTTTATATGAGGTTATACTGAAAAAATCATGTCTTTCATTGCCCCCCCCCCCCTCTCTTTTAAGTTCCTGCAAATTTCAGGTGGAGCATCCAAAGATATTTTGAAACCAATTTCTATGTTTTGCATTCCTATAGGATTGCACTATCATTCCTATGCAATTCCTGTGTTTTTTCTCCATTTTCTATGTTCCAAAAGAGGCATGATTGGACGGATACACTAGCTTTTCGAGGATTTGCTATGCCTTCTACTAATTTTGTGTGAGATTTCAACAGTCAAAACACTCTCGAATTGGAATAAGTATGAACTGCCCCCTTTTGTTTTACTTCAACTGATGTTTTCTTGTGTTTATTCTGTTCGCTTATGTTGTTGCAAATTTCAAAATAGAAAAACGAGAACACCAAATTTCAATTTTAATGAGCTGATGGTTGGTGCTAAAGCCAAAAGCCCTTTCGCTTTGTTGTGTCGTTCTTTGTCTCTGTAGCTGACATGTGGGCCGACTTTGTTGTGTCGTTCTCTGTCTCTGTAGCTGACATGTGGGCCGGTGAGCTTTTAGGGTTTCATGATTTTCACATTTTATATGTTCTAAAATTATCTCGAAAATTAGGGTTTTAGGTTTTGGAAATTAGAGTTTCATGATTTCCACATTTATTCAAATGAAATTAGGGTTTTAGGTTTCGAAAATTAGGTTTTCATGTACTTGCATACTGTTTGTATGCAAATGAAATAATCAATTTGAGGAAAATTTCAAAAACGTGCTCAAAATACTTTCCACATTTATTCTCAGTATAATTATTCTAAGTTTACATTTTTTATGAAATTTTCTAACCCTTGGGGCCAGATTTGCCTTGTCCTAACCCTTGAAGCCCCCAGGGGTGCAGTAGCCCCCCACCCTTTATTTTTTAAAAAAAAACTAAAATCTTGCTTTCGGCGTCCTTGGATGCTCGCTAATATCTAAAAAATATTGTTTGATATGATTTTATCGCATGTGATAATACCACCTCCATCGACAATGAAAGTTTGATATGATCAACAGGGGCGAGGCGGGCGGCCGACCACGTGAAAAAAATTGTGGAATAAATTTTTTGGTCCATGTGATAATACTTATTTCTTTTTTTTACCTCCATAAAGATGATAAAAACCGTCATATATATGCAATGCAATCACCATTGTACTGCATGCACAGTCATATATATATATACAATGCAATCGTCATTGTACTGCACACACAGTCTTATATATGCAATGCAATCGTCATTGTACTACATGCATGCTACCACTCTTTTCTTTAATCACTTGATAATGTCTAATTTCCAAAGTGTACCTGTGCTGCTCCTACGAATTCCATGCAGCGAACGCTAATTAAAAGATCTACAACCCCGAGATACAGGGGAGTTGCAAAGATGACGGAAGCATACATACCCCGATGTGCGTGTACACGACATCGCACATCTTCCTGGATCCCGCGGCCTCCCAACAGTGGCCCTGGAGGAAGGAGTGGAGCCAACGCGCTGCCGCCGCCGTCATCATGTTGACAAACGCATAGCCTTTGTTGCACTTGGACCCTAATTCACAAAACCCTAAAAGACCTGATAACCATTCACATTAAATCATGAAACCCTAATTTTCGAAACCGAGAATCCTAGTTTCCCAAAAGCCCTAATTTTTAAGACCTAAAACCCTAATTTTTGAGACAATTTCAGAATATATAAAATTCTAGAAAAATTACATAAGTAAGTACACTGTGTAATGAGTTTTCAAAAAGTATTTCATAATTTTTGGAGCTCATTTTCTATATTTATAAATTCCTACAAATAGTGTAGGTAAATGAATTTTAAAGGCAAATACAGAACATATAAAATTATGAAAAAAATTACACAAGCAATTACATTATGTCGGGAGACTCCACAAAAATATCATAATTTTTGGAGCTCATTTTATATATTTATAAATTCCTACAAATAGTACTTTCCTAGATGAGAGAATCCGCGCCCCTGGGGCCGAACGAGGGTACGGTAGAGGCAAGTCCGGCCCCCATGGGCACGGATAAGCCACGTGTCACGTTCTCGCTTGTCTGTGATACTATTTTTACAATTGATTTGTAGAGGGAGCTATTTTTGTTAATTCACGCACCAACAATGACAAATGCGTCGAAAACTCCCGGCAAGAGGGTGGGAGGGGGCGACTTGGCCATCGAAGGACACATGCTTATGCTTCTAGAAGCCTTCACTACATAAACAGATACGATTTGTATGTGTCAATGTTGTGCGTAACTATGCTGCAGAATGGCACGTACCTAAGTAAAGGAATAAGGCCTAGGGTTGTGGGAGGTAGGCGACCACGCGTTCCACCACTCGTCCGCGTCTCCTTCCAGCACAGTCATGTCACCAGCAGATCTAGTCGGACGCGTACAAGACCTTCGTGAGTTCTCCTAGTGCCCAGTCCCCATGCTCGCGAACCTACCGCACACTAAAATCCTACACTGCTGTGAGAGCAACTGTCAACTGATGCTCCTATTCGGGTGTTCGAATCGAGAAGAAAAGGTCGACCGCTGCATCGCCCACGTGACTCACTATTAGGACTGACTGTAACCATGTCTCCACCACTCAATCCACTTTCTCAACCACATCATCTTCTCCACTTCATCTTTTCTTATCTCCCGTGTCTCTCTTCCACTCCCTTTTCGTCTCTCGCTCGCTCTAAAGCTTCGTCCCGACGATCTTCCAGTTCGAGGAGCCAGAGGCTGTCGACGACGGCACGGTGGTCGGGCTGCATGAGTTCCAGTTCTTCAGCCACGACAACCATGAGAGCGTGGCATGGCTATTCAACGACCCGGCACCGGCGACCGGGGACCGTCACCTGCACCGCCCGGCTGCGACCGGGAATGGGGCAGCGCCCGAGCAGTAGTGGTAGGCGTTTGACACGTACTCGCAGTACCAGCTGGGGCACGGGCTCACGTTCGACGTGCTGCTGAGCTGGGGCAAGGCGGTCACGGTGCTCAAGGCCGGTGTGGGGCTCGGCGACGGCAGCATCCAGCACCACAATCGTGAGTGGTTCGGTTCTCTTGATCCCCTGAAAACAAATGTATCAAATTCTTTTATTTGCATTCGGTAGCGAATTAGGACTTTGAGGCTTCAGTTTGTTTATGTTGCAACAATTGGTTTGAAAGGTTGCAGGGAGCGTTTTTTATTGTTGCGATGTTGTTACATCAAATGTTGTGGCAAGAGGTATTTTTTTGTTGCAACGGTATGTTTGATTTGTTGCACAAGAGTAAACTTTTTGTTGCAGCCCTTTTTCAGATGTTTCCTCTTTTTGTTTTGATTCTGAGATTTTTGAGATGTTCTATCCTCTTCTTTGAAATATTGCATGAGAATTATGAGATGTTGCATCCTTTTTTTTTTGATATGTTGCATCAAATCTTTTTTGTTGCAACCATTGAAAAAAAAATTGCATACGTTCTTCCTTTTTGTTGCATTGAAGCGTACGATGGGAAGCCTCCCATCGTACGTCCAAGCGCCAGTTGCTCTCATCTCCCTAACACTAGTATACATCCTCCTCTACTCAGTGAGAATTGACAACAACATCACATATCCGCTTCACGTTGAATAGACTACACTCCGACTCGTACTTTTCAGACCACAACACTCTACCATCCGCTTTTCAAACCGAAATGACTAGACTCTTGTTCAAGCTTTTCAATCTTAGTCGACAACACACATCAGCTTTTCTGTGTGAATTGACAACTCGTTGAGCTATCATGTACCCAAATATTCCTTCTGGCGGACGCAAGTGATCTTCATTCACCAAAATTTACCCTCTCAATGACATACTCCACCACTACAAACAGGACTCCATTCAAGCTAGTTTGAAAAACAAAGAGAGTGGAGAGAGAAGAGAAGTAGATGAAAATAAAGGTATAGGATGTCACTCCGCCCGGTTTAGGGATGCTACTTCTTCCCAATGGATCGACGGTCTGGAGAAATACAAAGCATTCATTCAGCAGAAATACATGTTGAACTGCGCAGTTGATCCTGAGGTGTGTACCCGTTAGAGACCTCCCTCAACCGGGAGCGGAGAATACAAGGGAAAGGCACCGATAGTCCTTGATGCCCCTACTGCATCAAAGATTATTCTGGACAAAGACAGACCCAAAATAGACCTTATAGTTGAGTACTAGGAGGCTCGCACGAAGGCCTGCGCTTGAAGGGGTAGTAGGACGTATGTCCGCAAGCCTGAGTTGATTTCCATCTGTCGAGTATTTTTCTTTTCGAAAGACGTGTTTGTATCGTTGTTGTACTTCGGGTCGAAGGTTCGTGCATGTAGCCATTTGTACCTAGGAATAGCCAGAAAAATATTTGCACCTAAGCAAGTCCTACGTACCATATAATTCGGACCTCTATGGTCAAGTGTTATGCTAGGCTTGTAACATTATTTTCGTTGCTCCATTCTCGTCTCGCTCAAATCGAAGCTTACGAAATATTTTGCCAAATTATGAGTTCTCTGTGTAAAAACTTAAAAGGGGTCTATCCACGTAAAACGATTAACACATAATTTATTTACAAACAATTACAGTCAGCAAACTCCAGTTTTTTTTACCACTAACAATTATTTACAAACAACTCTTCCAACTATTTAATTTTGTAAAATGAAAGGTAAGTTTATTTAAACTATTTATTTTAAAAAAATAGTCTTATGTCAGCGGTTGAGAATGTGACCGTGCTCAGTCGTCACCCTAATCAGTGACTTGTCTCAGTCGCGTTTTGGACCGGCGACTGTGCCCAACATGAGCCTCAGTCGCGCCACCAAATTGCGACTGAGACATGTGGCAGGCCAAGGCCTTAGTCGTTGTTTCGTCGCGCAGTTAGGCCTCCCACGTTAGCTAGTAGCTGGCCCACCGCGCAACTCGGCCTAGTCACCCGGTGGCCAGCGACCGACTGTTACTAAAAACTGTAGGTCCCTAAACTTGTGAGGTTATGACACTTAGCTCCTAAAACTTGTATTTTACTTTCTCAGCTCCTTGAACTTGCGAGATTGTGTCACTTAGCTCCTAGAACTTGTATTTTATTTTCTCAGCCCCCTGAACTTGTGAGGTTATGTCATTTAACTCTCTAAAATTATATTGAAGCAAAATTCGTCGGATATAATGCCGACAACTTCGGGTTCCGATCTAGAGCAGCAGCAGCTAGCGGGCCATTGCAGCGACCAGTAGCGTGAAGAGCAGCAAGCGGCGGACGACATGCGGGTGCGCGCGGCGCCTGCCGACTGACGTGCCGAAGCTATGGATGTTCGCGATCCAGCTGCCTCCTGCAGTCCTGCTTGTGTGAATCTCCGGTGAGGTCCAACCCTACTATTTTATTCTTTTTGGTCAGGAACCTGTAAAAAATCACTTTGAAGCTCCCCTGTATGTAACAAGAATGAACGATTTTGTGGATGTTACTGTAGTTTTTGTGGATGTCACGGTTAGATTGGATGGATATGAATTAATCAAGTAGGAGCTGTGTCTTGTTTCTTTTCCTACTCCTGTCTTTTTTTTATCTCTAGATAGGAAGCTCCGCAATTAGGTGACAAGTAGTGACAAAATTGCATCTCCTGGTCTCTAACCAGAACTTTGACTCTGCTTATAACATTTTAGGATGATAAGCTGAAACTTGATTCACATGGTTATAAATACTGGTACTTACCTTGTATACATACTGTTAAGAAAGCCATCTAGCTCTGATCTTTGACTGGCTTAAAGCCATCTAGCTCTGATCTTTGGCTGGCTTCAGTCCTCCTGCAGACACCTCATATATATGTATGAGTCTCACCGCAATTATGTAGGTCTTGTTTTTTTATATAGTGATTACAAGAATTTGATCTCTCGATTACCAACTGGCGTGATCAATGAATTGAGTACTGGTTCATGAAATTATTGAACTTTTTTGTGTTTGGATGTCTGCAAACAGCGGTGATAACATAAGTTCGTTATGTGCAAGTTATTGGTGTTTTCCAGCCTGCTCTTACGCCTATATAGATAGCAGTGAGCACTTCATTTAAATTTCTTCTTATACGCATCCGTTACTCATGTTTTCCTCATTATACATGGTCACTAAGTGTCCCTTGTAATTGTTTGCATTTGTTGGCTGAACACATTGATGTCCATGTTAGATGTATATTATTAGCTGTGTATTTTTCCTATTGTATAAGGGGTTACCTGCATATATACCCACCTGTACTTGTATATATATTGGCCCATTGACCTCATAATGAATACAAGCGCTATTTATAACATGGTATCAGAGCAAACCTAGGGTTTGTTTTCATCGAGCCACCGCTGGTTTGTCCTTCCCGCCGCCGCCTGACTTCGCTGCTTCGCTTGTCGTCCGGACTCGGCGCGCCTTGCTTTTGCGTCGCCTCCACCACCACCGCCTCGGTGTCGTCCGGCGTCGCCTCGTCCTCAGCGTTGCCTCACTTCTTCCGCTGGTTCTTCTTCACGATCCGAAGCGTCGCCTCGTCTTCGTCTTCGTCGGTCTTCCTCGCCGGCCGGCGTCACCTCGCTTCTTCCGACCCGGAGTGGTCTTCTGCCTTCGCTCGGCCACACGAGCGCCTCCACTCGGGCCGACACAAGCACCCGCCGTCTCTTCCGCTTAGTCGTTGCCGCCGCCGCCTCCGCCCAAGCCTCCACTCGGAGCCGCTCGGGGCTGCTCGGGGCCGCCGTCGGACGCGTCGCCTCTCCGGCTCTGAGTCTTCTTCCGCCGCACGCGCGTGAGGTCGCCACCGTCGGAGCCGCTCACCGCCACCGTCGCTACCACCGCCACCGCCGCTAGAAGGGGGAAGCGGAACCCTAGTTCCCCTTGTGTGCATCGGGTGTGTTTTGGCCTCTGGCCGATGGTTTTTTTTCGCGTGAGCGGGCCAGCCCGATATAAAAAAAAGGAAAAAGAAAAGAAAAGAAAAAAAAGGGAAAAACCGTTGTCCTAACCGCCGCGCCGTCCAGCGTCACCTGTTAGACTTCGTTGCCTTGGTTGTCGTGCCATCCAGCGCCGCCTGTTAGACTTCTTTGCCTTGGTTGCCGCGTCGTCCAGCACCGCCTACCAATGGGCACTATTTTCGTTCCTCGCAGTTCGGTGATCTTCGATGGTCTCAATTATCGGGACTGGTTTCAACATATGTGCCTCCACATGCGTGGTCAGCGTTTTTGGGAGTTTCTTACTGACGACTTGTCTTGTCCGCCTCGCCCTACTCCGCCTGCTGAGTCCATACTCTCGAAGGATACTTCCGAAGACGCTCGTACAAAGGCATCTGAGTTTTTTGAGGATGCTATGGAGACTTTTCAGACTCAATATGCTGCCTACAAGGTATGGATTGATGAGGATGCTCGTGCCTCTGCTATTCTGGTTGCTAGTATGGAGGTGCAATTCACTGGGGATGTGGTTGGTTTGGCTTCAAAGATACGGTGATGTGGACACATCTAGCATAACCGCTTCTGAGCCGTCTGGTGATTCGTTGTATCTTTCTATTGTGCGTTAGGAGCAGTCACTGCAGTAGGGAGACGCAACTGTGGATGAGTTCTATGCCCAATTGTCTGCGGTATGGCATCAGATTGACTCTTTGGGACCTGATGTTTGTCACACGTGTCCGTGCTGTCAGCATCAGTAGTCTCACCTGGAGCTTCGTCGTATCTACGACTTCTTGACCCGTCTCCGGGCTAAGTATGAGCAGACTCGTGCTCAGTTGCTGGCACGCCACCCTCGTGTGACCTTGTTGGAAGCCCTTGCGGCTGTTTGTACTGAGGAGATTCGCCTTCGTGTTGCGGGTCTGCTGTCGTCACCGTCGTTTCCTTCGATTCTGGCAACTCCTGTAGTTTCTATGCCCGCTACGTCTCCAGCTCCTCCTTTATCAGCGGTGCCTTCACTAGTGACAACTGCTGTTGGTAGGGTACGCTACACCTATTGCAACAAGGATGGACATCAGGCACAGTTCTGCTACAAGAAGAAGAAGGATTTACGTCGTGGAGGCCATCCTCCAAAGGGCACTGGTGTTTCCTCTTCTCAGAGGAGCTCTGGTGCTTCTGATTCTCAGGAGTTTCTCATACTGCTGCGTCGCATGGCTGCTCTTGCACCGCCTGGTTCTGTTGGTTCTGCTGCACAGTCTTCTAGTGAGAGACCACCTTCTACTTCTTCCTCAGGTATATCACCTTGGATTCTTGACTCTGGTGCTTCCTTTCATATGACATCTGATTTCACCAGTCTCACTTTCATTCATCCTTTAGCTACTCCTATCACTGTTCAGACAATAGATGGTACCCCACTTTCTGTCGCAGGACGAGGCACTCTTTCGAATTCCTCTTTTCATATTCCTGTTGTTTCTCATGTTCCCAAACTAACCATGCAGCTCATATCTACCGGTCAGCTCACTAATTATGGTTGTCGTGTTATTCTCGATTCTGATTCTTGTTGTGTTCAGGATCGACGCACGGGTACTCTAGTTGGTACTGGCCCTCGTCGCCGTGACTCACAGTGTCTCTGGGAGCTTGACTGGCTTCGTCTTCCTTCCGCTGCCCCTGCCAGTCTTGTCGCCTCCACTGTCACCGCCGCTTCTGCTGCATCCTCCACTGCATCTTTTACTCAGTGGTATCATCGTTTGGGACATCTTTGTGGATCGCGTATATCTTCTTTACTTCGTCGTGGTCTTTTAGGGTCTGTGTCTGGTGATGTTTCTCTAAATTGTTAGGGTTGTAAGCTTGGTAAATAGCTTCAACTTCCTTATCCTTCCATTGAGTTAGTGTCACAGCGTCCTTTTGATCTTGTTCATTCTGATGTATGGGGTCCGGGTCCTTTTGTTTCGAAAGGAGGTCATCGATATTATATAATTTTTATCGATGATTTTTCTCGCCACACATGGATATACTTTATGACATCTCATAGTGAGGTTTTATCCATCTACAAGACTTTTGCCGCCATGATCCGTACTCAGTTTGATTCTCCTATTCGTGTCTTTCGTGCTGACTCTGCTGGGGAATACTTGTCAGGAGTACTTCGTGGTTTTATTGCTGAGCAGGGCACTCTCCCTCAATTTTCTTGCTATGGTGCTCATGCCTAGAATGGTGTGGCTGAACGGAGGCATCATCATCTTCTTGAGACAGCCCGTGCTCTTATGCTTGCTTATGCTGTCCCATCACACTTCTGGGCTGAGGCTGTTTCTATTGCCACTTTTCTGATTAATATTCAGCCTTCTTCTGCTCTTCAGAGTGGGATCCCAGTTGAGCGTCTCTTTGGTAAGACTCCTGACTATTCTAGTCTTCGCCTCTTTGGGTGTGTGTGCTATGTTCTTCTTGCCCCTCGTGAGTGCATCAAGCTGACCGCTCAGTCTATGGAGTGCGTTTTTCTGGGCTATAGTGCTGAGCATAAGGGATATCGTTGTTGGGATCTTGTTGGCCAACGGATGCGGGTTTCTCGGGATGTCACTTTTGATGAGTCTCGTCCTTTCTACCCTCGTCCTTCTCCTTCCACCACTCCAGCATCTCTTGTCGAGCCGCTTTCTTTCCTGACTTTTCCTGCCACTCCCATAGTCACCACACCTCCACCATAGCCTTTGGCCTCTTCGATTCCTCCTTCACCGTCTCCTTCGCCACCGCCACCCTCTCTAGAGGCTCCTCTTGGCCTTCGTCCTTCTTATCCTCTCTACTACACTCGGTGTCCGCGAGTTGAGGATTCTTCTGATGCGCTATCTTCTTCTGATGGTTCATCTTCTTTGGCCTATCCTCGATATGCTCTTCGTGATTGCCAGTCTATTCGGCCTCCTGCACGCTTTTGTTTAGTGGCTCTTGCCGAACCGACTTCTTATCGTGATACTGTTGTTCATCAGGAGTGGCAGCATGCGATAGCAAAGGAGATTGCTGCCCTTGAGCGTACTGGCACGTGGGATCTTGTCCCTCTTCCCGCGTGTGTTACTCCTATCACGTGCAAGTGGGTCTATAAGATTAAGACCCGGTCTGATGGTTCTGTTGAGCGCTACAAGGCTCGTCTTGTGGAACGTGGTTTTCAGTAGAAGCATGGTCGTGATTATGATGAGACATTTGCTCCTGTGGCTCACATGACCACTGTTTGCACTCTTCTTGCTGTGGCGTCTGTTCGGGCATGGTCCAACTCTCAACTTGATGTCAAGAATGTCTTTCTCAATGGTGAGCTGCGTGAAGAGGTTTATATGCAGCCACCACCGAGGTATTCTATTCCTGAGGGTATGGTTTGTCACCTTTGCCGATCTCTGTACGGCCTCAAGTAAGCTCCTCGTGCCTGGTCTGATCGTTTCTCTTCTGTTGTCACTGCAGCTGGTTTCTCTGCCAGTGCTCATGATCCTGCTCTTTTTATTCACACTTCGCCTCGTGGTCAGACGCTTCTCCTTTTGTATGTTGATGATATGATCATTACGAAAGATGATTCTCAGTACATCACCTTTGTGAAGGAGCGTCTTAATGAGCAATTTCTCATGCCTGATCTGGATCCTCTTCGCTACTTTCTTGGGGTTGAAGTTACTTCTACACTTGAGGGCTTCTATCTGTCCCAAGAAAAATATATTCAGGATCTTCTTGATCGTGCTTCTCTTACTGATCAGCACACTGCTAAGACTCCTATGGAGCTTAATGTTCATTTTCGGCCCACTGATGGTGAGCCTCTTGCTGATTCTACTCGCTATCGTCACCCTGTTGGGAGTCTTGTTTATCTAGGTGTCACTCGTCCTGATATTTCGTACCCTGTGCATATTTTGAGTCAGTTTATTTCTGCTCTCACTCAACACCACTATAGTCATCTTCTTCATGTTCTATGATATCTTCGTGGAACCATCACTCATCGTCTGTTTTTCCCTCGCTCCAGCTCTTTACAGCTCCAGGCATATTCTGATGCTACCTGGGCTAGTGATCACTCTGATCGCCGGTCTCTCTCTGCTTATTATGTTTTTTTGTGGTTCTCTCACTGCTTGGAAGACTAAGAAGCAGACAACAGTTTCTCGTTCGAGTGATGAGGCTGAATTGCGAGCTATGGCTTTGTTGACAACGGAGATTACTTGGCTACGGTGGTTACTTGAGGATTTTGGTGTTTCAGTTTCAGCACCCACTCCTCTTTTGTCTGACAGTACAGGGGCTATTAGCATTGCTACGAATCCAGTGAAGCATGAGCTTACTAAGCATATTGGTGTTGATACTTCCTACATGCGGACACAGGTGCAGGACTAGGTTGTTGCTTTTCAGTATGTACCTTCAGAACTCCAATTAGCAGACTTCTTTACAAATACGCAGACCAGAGCCCAGCACAGTTTCTATCTCTCCAAACTTCATGTTGTTGATCCACCATAAGTTTAGAGGGGGTGTTAGATGTATATTATTAGCTGTGTATTTTTTCCATTGTATAAGGGATTACCCGCATATATACCACATATACTTATATATATATATATATATATATATATATATATATATATATATATATATATATATATATATATATATATATATATATATATATATATATATATATTGGTTTATTGGCCTCATAATAAATACAAGAGCTATTCATAACAGTCCAGACTACTGATATACCCATTCTAAATATTCTTGTAGAGGATACGATAAAACTAAAGTAGTTGATGCCTGCATGTCAACGACAGAGATAAGCTCACACAAAATCGGAAGATCTTTCGTTTTGTTGCTCTCAGAGATGGATGGACAAAATGAAAAAGAAAACAGAAGGAGGTGTTCATATTCTATACACGTATGTATGCTGCTAAACTTTAAATGATGCCGCCTTTTGGCAGTACGTAATTCAAGGAGTGTTCGACGTGATGAGTGGCAGCTACAGTATTTCTTGCATGATAAGTACCCCTGTGGATGATGCGCACATACAGGCGCTCTTTAGTCTTCCTACATCTATCTGTTCATCTGATGGAAGGGAAATTGGCTTGTATTGTTAACACCTTGTAGCCATATTCAAGATGTTTCAATAATGTGGCACACATGTTTCAGGATGTGCCAATCTAGTTTCATTTTTTCCGTGCGGAAAGTTACACGGAAAAAGTTTCGAGAAGTTTTATCTAGGTTTTAAGATGTATCAATCTAGTTCCATCTGGTGGCGGTGCGGCGCGTGACCTACGGTGGCCGTCAACCTCCCTTCCGAGGAGGCTGTGTGTGACCGTGGCTTCGTGAATATGCTAGGCTGTGGTTCGTGGCTGTATTGGACAATGATGGTGATCCAGCTTTCACTGGTTGGATCTGGCGATGAGAAAGTATTGCGGTGTTGTCTTGGAGCACCGGTATCTACTCTCCTGGGTGAATACCCTTGATCTGGCCTTCAGTGGTTGGATCCGGCGATGACGACGTACTAAGCATTGATCTGGCCTTCACTGGTTAGATCAGACGACAAGCGTCGTGTCCTTTTTGAAGGCGTTGTCTTGGAGCACAGGTATCTGCTCACCAGGGTGAAAACCATAATCTAGCCTTCAATGGTTGGATCCGTTGATGACGACATTTTAAGCATTGTTTGGGGGTGAAAACCCTAGATCTGATCTTCATTGGTTGGATCTAACGACGTTTTCTGCGTCGTTTCCCTCCTTTGAGGTGTCGTTTTGGTGACTTGACCCTCAAGTATCTTGTTGCACAGCTACTGTTCTTGTGTTGTCGCGTTGGTGGACGACCTAGTGTTCACCGGCGATAGGGTTGTATTGGATGAAGGAGAAGCTAGCTGTCACCGGCGGCAGGCTGTTCCCGATGCTGGCCACAGCTTGACAATTTGTTTGTCATTTAGTTCTTGGTCCGACTTTTGTAAGCCGATTTGTTCGTTTATAATAAATTATGGTTGTGCATCGTATGATGCAGAGGCTGGGAGGCTTGCCCTTCCATTATCTAAAAAATCAATCTAGTTCCATGATGTTTTAATCAAGTTTCGTTTAAGTTTCAAAATGTTTCGATCATGATTTAAGTAGAAGTTCCAACAAGTACTATGCAAGTTTCAAGATGTTTCAGTAACGTTTCATAGTAGTTTCATTCAGATGTTTCAATCTAGTTTCATTTTTTCATGGAAAAGAGGTAAAGTTTCATCCAAGTTTCAAGATGTTTCAATCAAGTTTCGTTCAAGTTTCAAAATGTCTCAATCATGTTTTAGCTAGAAGTTCCAACGAGTAGTATGCAAGTTTCAAGATGTTTCAGTAACGTTTCATAGTAGAAAGTTTCATGCAAGTTTCAGATGTTTCAATCTAGTTTCAGTTTTCATGGAAAAGAGGGAAAGTTTCAATTAGTTTCATCCAAGTTTCAAGATGGTTCAATCAAGTTTCGTTCAACTTTCAAAATGTTTCAATCATGTTTTAAGTAGAAGTTCCAACAAGTAGTATGCAAGTTTCAAGATGTTTCAGTAATGTTTCATATAAGTTTCATGCAAGTTTCAATCTAGTTTCACTTTTCATGGAATAAAGAGATAAAAGTATCAACGAAAAATGTTTCGAGAAGTTTCATCCAAGTTTCAAGATGTATCAATCTAGTTTCATGATGCTTCAATCTAGTTTTTAAGTAAGTTTTGTTGAAGTTTCAGTATGCTTCAAGCGCGATGCAATTTTCAAGATATTTCAGTAATATTTCGTACAAGTTTCACACAAGTATTAAGATGTTTTGATCTAGTTTCATTCTACGGTAAAAAAAAAGTTCCAAGAGAAAAGTTTCATGAAATTCCACACGAGTTTCATATAGTTCTTATATAAAAGTTTTAATGAGATAAAAAGATGGCCACTTTGTGACGATCTTGGCGACAAAAGCTTGAGCCAACAATTGTTTAGCTTCTCACTTTGTTCAGGTCCTTGTCCATGGCCAAACCATGCATGGAAACCACATGGAGGGATTTCATCAAACTGCCTACATGCACGACCGAGCCAACAAATTTTCCAATGAATTAATCTCAGTGTTTTCTATTCCATAGCCATTATAGTGTACACAGAGTCACCAAATCAAATAATCTTCTGAATCAAGTCAGACCAGACATTTCGTCAAACACATTATATGCAACAGCTATGAAACCACAATTAGGCTCACAGCGGAAGTTGCTTAGGTATATAGAGGTTACAACACGTGCGGGGAGAGACGACGATGAGATTTCAAGCTCCTATGCGTATGATGGAGGATGGCGACGAGGTCTCCCGCACGACGGCGTAGAGGTCATGCGTACGCTCCGCACGCGCAATGCGTGTCGGTGTCGATGTCTGTACGCTGGAGAAACACGGCCGTGAGCCATCGCTCGTGCTCCGCACGCGCGGGCGGTGTCGTCGTGTCGATGTCTGCTCGCGATGGAGCGCGGCGGCGAGGTCTCACTCGTGCTTGGGCCGCGAGTGGAGGGTTGCGGCGAAATCATGCGGAAGGAGTCGAGCTAATGTAGTCGTCCGATCATATAAGGTTTAACGGCCGGATCTATCCCGTTGAGTACGATCTCGACGGTAACGATGCCGCCCGTTTTCATTTCGTGAAAGTCCCCGACAGAGGAGAGGGCTGTAGGTGATGGCGCGTTCTGCTTCTTAGGGCGATGAAGGGTCCGTTTGGTTGAGTGTATCATATGGTTCTGAACCAAATAGTTCGAGAAAAACGTGTGTTCATCTGTTTGGTTCATGGAATCGAACCGACTGGTTCCGCACCGATTCGTTCCATTGGCGAGAATATTCATCGTAGATTCTGTATCATCTCGTTCGACGAAAATTGCCGAACCACGTGGTTCACCTCTCGTTGCGCTCACTCTCCCCCGCTGCACTCCTCGCTTCTTCGCCCGCTCACCTCTCCTCCCCCACCGCGCTCCTCCCTTCTTCCCCCCGCCGCGCTCCTCCCTTCTCCCTCCCGCCCTCATCTCCCGGATCCGCACCGCCTCCCCGAAGCATCTTCTCGCGCCACCTCTAGCAGCTCCACACCGACCCCTCCCCGTCGGCCGAGACCCACCTCAACCCCGACTGCGTCTACCTCTCCGAGATCCGTGCCGCGCCCATGCCTTGTCCCTCGCTTTTCGCCGCTGCGCTTGCCTCTGTCATGCTACTGCCTGCCAAGACGCCTCTCAGAGGTATGGATCCGAAATCCCGAATCTCCCTTGTCGGTATGGCCCGATAATGTTGTAGATCCGGCACCCTCCTCCACCTCCCTCCTCGTCGGCAACCTCCCCTTCAGGCTGCCGCCGTAGTACCCCCAATGCGTCCTTCTCTCCTCCCCCGTCGCCGTCCTCCTCCCTTCTCCGTTGCCGGTACCGTCCAACTCCCTCTCCTCGCCGGCTCCCTCCTCCCGAGCCGCCGCCGCCGCCTCCCTCCCTCCCTCCCTCCACCTCCCGAGCCACCACCGCCTCCTCCATCCACCTCTCGAGCCACCGCCGCCTTGCCATTGTTTGATTACCATTGTTTGGGTATGATATATGGATGAATGGATGATACTACTCAAGATTGGTAGAACACTAGGGATTTGCATTGCACACTGAAACAATTCATGCATTCAATTGATGTTTGACAAGCTGCCTCTTAGGCCTCAAACTCATTTGGTTGAAGTTTCTAAGAAAATACTAGGATTCATGTGTTCAACAATTCCACACTTGATCACTTTATTTCAGAAATTTGGCATTTTGTACAAATTGAATTCAGTACAATTTTTATTAGTTTGTCCTGATATATAATAGCAACTAACTGTTCCATGTTCCCTTGTCAATTGCAGTTAAATCCGGACCAAGTTCCTCAATGGCACAATCTTTGTAGTTCTGTCTGATTTTGTGTTTATTAGAAGTAGTGGGCTGGCAAATATGCCTATTTATTTATGCTCATTGTGTTCAGGATGCATTGACTAGTAGGTTCTCTCATTTGCATTTGTCTCATTTACCTGTTAACCTTTTCCACTTTATTTTGTTATTCAGTTGGATATATGCAAGGAAATGGCCAGCATATGCGCAAGGACCTCAACTAAGCACACTGTGCAGCTTTTTGACTCTTTTTGCATGGCTTGTTGTCATTTCTCCTGTAACAGTTCTGATAATATGGGGAACCATCCTTATTGCTCTTCTGGAAAGGAACATAATTGGTTTAGCTGTTATAATGGCCGGTGTAGCTTTGCTGCTGTCATTCTACTCTATAATGCTCTGGTGGAGAATACAATGGCAAAGCTCAAGTATGTTTTCTATTCTTTGTCTTGATTTTGTAACTTAGCATTTAGTTCTCTAGAATCTTATTTCCATATGTAACCCATGGATTGATTGAATTTGATACTCTGATAAGTGGTTTTTGTGTATGATTTTTCTGCTATTCTTGGAAATCTACTTTGACCATTTGTATTATCTTCTATTGATTGTGATCGTCCGGTCATTCTCTTAGGGTGATGCTTTACTATCAGATGTATTTATCGCTTTTCTTTCGCATATTATAGTTTATGTATTTTGTCCTTAATGTGTATCTTGCTAGTGAAATGTATTAGTCCATGTCATACAAACTTCTGACTTAATTCGAGTAGAAATGAAACTACAGGAAGACACTGTCTGTCTGCCCTTTCTTTTTCTGAGGTGTCATCTTGTGTGCGCATGGATGCTCTTGAAATCCATGAGACTTTTGGGGGGCATGACCTCTCTCTCTTTAGCAAATGGATTGTTTGGTGCAGAGGGTGTTGTTTATCTTCTTCTCCTGGCAGTAGGTCTATTGTGTGCCTATGAATTTTGTGCTGTTTATGTTACAGCTGGTGCTAGTGCTTCTGAGCTCAATTCCCCATCTGGGTTCTTCTTTGGGGTATCTGCAATATCATTGGCCATCAATATGCTCCTTATATGTAAAATACTGTTTAATCCTTTACACAATGACTATGAGTTATATTGCAACTTTAGTTACCTGCATCACTGATGAAATCACTAGAAAACAAAACTTACTGAGTATTGCTGTGAATTGTTACTTCTTTATTTTTGGGGGTACATGAGGGTGGAGGTGCCTAACACTACCGATACCAGTCCCAAGCCCGGAAAAAAGTGGAGGGGCATGAATTGTCACTTAGGATGCGTTTGGTTGGTGGGACGAGGTTGAATGGGATGGGATGGTACAGGTAGGATGGGATCGTCCTGTATGGGATGATACAGTCAGTCTGTTTGGTTGGCTGTATGGGGTGACACAGGATTTTGTTTGGTTGGTTGTATAGGATGATTCAAGCTGTTGTTTGGTTTGGTGGATGAAGTTGGATATGGTAACCCTCTCACTATAGGTGGTGGGTTTACTGTTCACAATTGTGAGAATTGAGTTTAGAAATTGATTTGAATTTAAATTCAAGTTTGGAAATTGTTTTGCACACAATTAACTTTTATATTTTTTGCCAAGCCGAATTTGAGGCACGGAAATTATTTTAACTTTCGAAATTTAACAACATTTAACGATATTTGACGATAATTGACAAAATTTTACGAAATTTTACGATAGTTGATGGTATTTAACGACATTTGACGATAATTGACAATATTTAACAATATTTATCGACATTTGACGAGATTTGACGATATTTGACGACATTTCACGATATTTGATGATATTTGACGACATTTGACGACATTTGGCGACATTTGACGACATTTGACGACATTTAATGACATTTGACGATATTTAACGATATTTATCGACATTTAACGATATTTAACGACATTTGACGACGTTTGACGACGTTTGAATCTATATTTAACGACATTTAACGACATTTGACGATAATCGAGAACATTTGACGATATTTAACGATATTTGACGATATTTAATGACATTTGACTATATTTGACGATATTTGACGACATTTGACGATATTTAACGACATTTGACGATATTTAATGACATTTGACTATATTTGACGATATTTGACGACATTTGACGATATTTGACGACATTTAACGATATTTGATGATATTTAACGATATTCGATGACATTTGACGATAATTGAGAACATTTGACAATATCTAACGACGTTTGACGATATTTAACGATATTTGACGATAATTGAGAACATTTGACGATATTTTACGATAATTATTACAATAAACATTTATTACAATAAATAATTATTACAATAATTATTTCCCGTGGGATCGTGCGCGGCTCTTTCCCGTTTTCATTTCCTTGTGCCAATAGAGCCCCAGGAGATTCATCCAAGGCCGTGATGCAGAGTGGATTTCTGAGAAGTGAGTTTGTTACCGCTTTCTTGCTAGTACTGGGCAAGCCCGGCAGATAAGATGGAACCCTATGCATCAAGTGAATCCGCTGTATATTTGACACGGGTTCATTTTCTGTTTACAAAAGGGTATGGCACCCCATTCCAAAATAGACCATTTCTAACTTCTAAGCATCTGAAATTTGTACAGTTCTTCCGTAAAAATAGTTCATAGCTAATCAACCACGTCTACGAGAGCCTCATAGAACTACAGAAAGAGATCAATTGTTCTGATGTCTAATCTTCTTCCACGTCATCAACATCTTCGTCATCCCGCATGATATTCATCCTCTTCACGGCTTGTGCCGCGTCGCTCCCAATAGCTCCGCTGGGAACCTGGATCAGGATATCAGACTTCTGGTCCATCTGCGCATTCACCAACCCTCCATTCTTGTCGACCCGGTAACTTAGCTCTTCCTTCTTGTGAGCAGTATCTATGTACACCGTCGAGTTCTCGTCGATCTATTCTCGGATCAGCTTCTTGGAGAGCTCGGTCACCACCCTCTTTTCAATCCTTCTCCTGATTGGCCTAGCGCCATATCTCTCTTTGATCTATACGCGAGAGAATTCTGACGTTCTCCTTCGTCGTGGTTCCGTTTGTCATTGGGCTTGTGCCATCTGCGTCGTGCCATTTTGCTTCGCATCTGTGGTGTTTTCGCAGCCACATGTTACTCCGTTCACGTTTCGCCTTCGTTCCAGCGCTCTTCACGAGGCGCCACGCAGCCGTATTGCCACAGTGCTCATGCCCTGCCTTGATTGGACTCCTGCGCCTCGTGTCGCTTCCATCACCTCTAGCCTACTGTGCATGCGCGTTGCTCTCTCTGATTTAGTTTACCATGCGATTGCCTCGAGCATTGATTTGTTCTTGTTTGGGATTTAGGATGCATACCTGTGCAAGGAGCAGCCCGTCGTGGATTTCGATAAGGTGGACGCCTTCGTGCATCAGCTCAAGGGGAGCAGCGCTAGGTGATCAGCCTTTTTCTCATTTCAACACTTAATTTCTGTACACCATTTATATCATATCGCGGTATGTTAGAGCCGAGATAGGTGTCAGTGTGCATTGGTGTGCGCCGAGACGGCTTTGTTTTGTTTTTTCCTATCCTGTAACCATGAGTTGCAAAAGGGCGAGCTATATTTAATGTTTTGTGCAACGAGATTTGGGGAGTTCCTGCCAATTCCCATTTTCTACCTCTGCAAGGAAATGCGGTAACAAATTAGTCGTTTTGCAAGTCTAATGGAATGGCGCTTCTACTTGGAGCAGGACAGGATATGTTTTGTACTTTCTAAGAACCCTTGTAATCAAAATAGTTTGATGATGCCTTCCTAATTGATTTTTTTTCCTGACATGTTTCAGCCCAAAAAGTGAAGTTTACTTGCATGCAGTTCCGCCAGTTCTGTCAGGAGAAAAGCAGTGATGGGCCAGTACTCAGTACCTTATTATAGACGTCACACCACAATTATTCTCCACTCAGTATCGTTCAAACTTTTACACATGTATCTAAACCTGCTGGCCACCATAATTATTCTCCACTCAGTATTGTTCAAACTTTTATACATGTATCTAAATCTGCTGGCCAACCATGTCTCACATGATACTGCATTTAGTTCATACCAACTCTGTAATATTTTTGTGAACTGATTTGCATGTTCAATTCTTTTGCAATAACGAGATTGATAGCGCTTGGTTCAATATTTGAACATGCTAATTCTCACGTAATTGTGTTGGTTCAAGACTTCTGTCTATAGCACTATACAGTTAGTCAGTGACTAGATTCTGAGACGTCTTTGAATTTTCTTAAAACCAAGTTAGGGTTGCAATTTCTGATCCATTTAGGTTCAGTTCTTTTAATCTCTGCAACTTTAGACAGTGTTGTGTATTTGCATAATTTCAGGTGCCTTATGGCATTGGCTGTTGTCAAAAATGAGTTCTATGATCTGCGCAGCAAGTTCTAGACTATGCTTCAGGTAGTTTCTCATGTGCTTATATTGGTTTTTGATTTTCAAATTCTCAGTAACTGGAAGGTACCATATTCAAAAGATTGATAATACATTGTATAACACTGCTACAAAAAACTTCATCACAGACGGTTCGGAACCGTCTTCACAGACCGTTTTTGAACCGACTGTTATCACAGACATACAGACGGTTCAAAAACCGTCTGTGATACGGCATAATACAGATGATTTTTTGTTGAAACCGTCTGTGAAGGTATAGTATCACAGACGGTTTCCATTAAAAACCGTCTGTGATACGTAGGATATCACAGACGGTTCGATTTACAAACTGTCTGTATAATCTGCTCTTCACCGTGACTGGTCCAACATGTATACCCTTGTTTGAAACCCCTTCGAATCAAGTGTGCTTCGATCTGCGCCGAGTTGTTAAACATCTTCATATTACCGCAATCAATGCATGGACAGTACATAAATTTTATCTTCTTCTTTAACATATCCTGCTCGGCGGCTCTTCTAAAAGCAAGCACGCTATTAATGTACTCTTGACTCACACGGCTCTCACCGTACATCCAGTTTCTGTCCATCTATACGCATGTAACAAATCAGTGTCAAATTACATTAATAAACCGCCAGTACAAACTCTTCTTAATTACTGACCAAACATACTTAAATTGCTTAGCGATTAACCTAGAGCAAATATAAAGGGTTAAAGATTGTTACCCTCGGAGCTCACGACTAAAATACCAAATATCCCACGAGATTCCTCTCCTTCTCCTTCTCCTCCTTTCCTCCTCTCTTTAGCTTCTTCCTTTCCTTCTCCTCTCTAAGGTGGCGCAATGGGGGTGGAGGCAGCAAGGTGCAGGTGGCGCAATGGGGGAGGAGAGTGTAGGATCAAGGATAACCGACTAGAGGGGGGTGAATAGGAGGTTTTTAAACATTTTGACAATTTAACAATTTAAGCCAATTAATAACTTAGTCTAAACTAGATACAATTCTAGCTAAACAATTCAACACAAGAAATAAGCTAGAAATTTAAATGCGGAAATAATAAAGATTAGAAATAACCATGAATGAGACAATGATGTTTTTCCCGTGGTATCGAAGACTTGCCGGTCTTCACTAGTCCATATTGAGGAAGCTTGACAACTCAAGCCGGCTCCACGAATTAATCCTTCCCTCGATCACTATTGGTTGTTCTTTCTCCGCTTTGAAGACGGCAAACATCAAGCCAATCACAATCTTGGCATCGGGCCTCTTCACAAGCTTCTTGAAGAGATCACCGTGCGATCACCGCCAAACCGTCTAGGAGTTTAGCAAAACTCCAAAAGTAACAAATCAATGGCCTTCGCTTGATGGCCAAGGTAGTCAGAGTCAAGATCCTAAGTTGGATCGATTTGCCTTCGGTAGGATCGAAATCGTAGAATCGACGATTCTACGGAATTATAAAAATACACATATTTAACATCTATGCTATAAGTTTGTATAATTCTTATATGGTTTACCACTTGCATATTCCTTAAAAGCAGCTAGACATACTCCAGGAATAAAAATAGTTTATCATTATCAAGCTCAAGATTGCTCATGCCATAATATAGATATTTGTACTAGCATTACCACACTGATACAAGTAGGATCAGCAGTGCGATTTGGATCAACAGGCTGTCGTGGGTTCGTAGAACTGTAAGACTCTAAGAGTAGGATCGCGATCCTAACTACCTTGAGTAGGATCGAATCGACAGTGCGATTTGGATCGACAGGCTATCATGGGTTCGTAGAATCGTAAGACTCTAAGAGTAGGATCACGATCCTAACTACCTTGTTGACGGCACTCAAGTGCAAGAGGATCAACTAGAATGAGTGAATGCACTTGAATGAACTCAACAACCTGACAATGAATGCACAAGAGTGTTTTGAGTGTTGAGAGGATGCTCAAGGCTCTATAGATGATAAATGAACTATAGCTCACTGTCCTTGAGCAGGTGGAGGGGTATTTATAACCCCCACCAACAAATATGACCGTTGAGGAGGAAATCCCCAACTTTCAGCGAAATGCGGTATGACCGCCAACTAGGGAGCGGTACGACCGCAACCATGTCAGAGCACAGTAATGGCTAGAACAGTGGCATTAATTACTCTGACATAGCAGTTAAAAATCCCCAAGCGGTACAACCGCTAACAAAGATGTGGTACTACCGCTTGATCCGGTCGTACCGCACGACGGAGCGGTACTATCGATCGTAGGGTTTCCAATTTCACCGAAAACAGGTGCTCTCTGGAAAATACATACCACCATATAGAAATTGGTACAACCGCTGAGCAGTACTACCGTTTCTAAAGCGCGGTACAACCGATTGTCAAGAAGAGGCACCAAACCAAAATACACCTCTACTATTTTTATGGTACCGCCAACTATAAATCGGAACGACCGCAATGCGGTAGTACCGCTACAAGAGCCGGTCGTACCGCATTGGCGATCAGTTGGCTGAGATGTTCAAACCACGATAATACCGCCAAGGAATGCGCGATCATACCGCTTCAAGCGGTACTACCGCTAGTTAGCCTCCGGTACTACTGATTGCTGACAAAAAGCACAGAGAGCTTTTAAATTCAAATACAAATGCATGCATGATCCTAAATTGATCCAAATGGCACGAGAACATGCTATCAAGCTACTAGTCACGATCCGTCTTAATAGTATGGCATTTAACCTATAATCCGGTCTTCCAATCAATTCTCCTAAGACTGGTAAAATATAAAAGGATCCTAGACTACTTGTACCTTGTCTTTGAGCCATGTAGATCTTCATGTTGTCCTTTAACATGCATCTTTACGTCATCAAATTCACCAATGAGACTTAACCTTGTAAATACTCAATAAACACGTTAATCTCATATTCACATATTATCATTAATTACCAAAACAATTTTTAGGGGCCTAGATGCTTTCAATCTCCCCCTTTTTGGTAATTGATGATAACACAACTAATATGTGAGAAAGATTGTTTTGAATATACTATGAGTGTATATTCTTTTGATGACTTAACAACAAAATAATTCTTGCAATAAGCTCAAAAGAGTTTTGAGAATTATTTTCTTGTAAAATCCAATTTAAAGAAAGTTCCCCCTAAACATGTGCATATAAATGATAGGAATTCTTTGCAAGCACATGTAGAGATTTTTTAAATTTTGGCGGAGTTTCTTTAGCATGTTTGAACTTGAGGGAAATGCAATATTAAGATATGACTATAATTTAGATTGCATTTCAAGAGAATATCATAAGCATAATCATTAACCAACAAGTTCAACAAGATAAGCAACACAGTTTTAAACTATTATAGGCACATAAGTTCAACACATTACAAAACATATAAGCACATATAAGATAGTAATAGCAAAAGACTTGCTCCCCCTAAATCTTTCTCTTCTCTCTTCTCCCCCTTTGGCATCAAGGTACCAAAGACATCTCAAACTGCTGGGTCCTAAGGAGGAAGAGTAGCTGGGTCCTGAGAAGTTGGATCCTGAGGAGCTGGGTCTTGAGGAGCTGGAATTGGAGCTGGGATTGGCGCTGGAGCTGGGGCTGGAGGAGCTGAAACTGCAGGTGCTAGAACCTGAGGCGCTGGAGCTGGGGATGTTGAGGCCTAGGGCCCGAAAGTCTTGAGGCTGAGCTGGAGTGGCTGGAGCAACAAGTCTTTGGAGCTCGAGGCACTTGAAGCCGGGACAAAGGAGGAACAACAGAAGAGGTAGAGGCCCCTGAAGGTGGAGGAGGACGACGAGTGTAGCGCTGAGGAATCCTCAAAATTTGCTCCAAATCACTAATACTGTCTGCCATGGCAGCCATCCTGTTATGAGTCTCATCAAAGAAATCATTTTGAGCTAACTCCAAGTCAGCTAGTCTGTTGTGAGTCTCATTTTGAAATTCAATCTGGGCTGTCTTCATTTCTTGCAAAGTGCTAAGAATCAACTGCTGATTTTGAAGAAGTTGTGCAAGTGTACCTTCAGCGGGAGCACCCTCCTGAGCAGTAGCAGCATCATTATCACCACGACGAGCAGGAAGGCCGTCTCGAGGCTTGTAAGCCTTATGAGGTGATCTCAATCCACCATGATACTCAATCTTCTTTAGAATTAAATCCATGATGTATGGAGCATATTAAATCCTTTTAATCCTATCATTCTTTGAAAAAACTATGCCCTTGAGAATGACATCCACAACATCAAATTTCCTCCTCCTCATAATATTATCAATAATATTCCAAGCATATCCTCTGACTACATCAAAATTACCACTCTTGAGATAAAAATGTATGATTAATAATCCTATTAATCATGCTTGGAATAGGCTGAAGTCCATGAATCTTTCCTAGGGTATATCTGATAGTGGGGTCATAAAAGTCAGTCCAAGCAGGGGAAAGCAAAGCTGGACTGTCAAAGAGCTTCTCCCAAGTGCCAGACTGTGTCCTCAAAACACGCTCAAAGTCATCCTTAGTGCTCTCTACATACCGGGTAACAGAAACCCATCTCATCGAAGTCAAGTCTGGAGAAACATGCACTGTGGCATAAAACTACCTGATAAGCTCATCATCATAATTCTGCTTTAGAGCCACAAGGTCATGAAGACCCACTTGATGAAAGAGCTGGTATACACCACTATACTTATCCAAGGAGTTTATGTGAGGCCACTTAATCCACTTGTGATCTGCAAAGTTTCTATGATTTCCATGTGGCTGCTCATATACTAGTTCTTGAAAAAGTGTATGGAATCTTGGATTGACTGAGTCTGATTTGAAGAGATATTGATTTACATGACGCTTGATGGCATAGTCATCAGGTGTAAGGAGTCTCAAGTCAATTAGAGGCTCTGGAGGCTCTCCCAAATCATCAACTGTCTGAGCTTGAGTTTCTGGCTCAGTTTCTGTTTCTGACTCAGATTCTGACACTGCATGGGAAGAGCATTCCTCACTTTCTTCAGACTCAGAGTCAAGTGCTGGCCTTTTGCCCTTTCCATGCACGACCTTCTGTCGAACTGAACGAGTTTGTTGTGCTGGAGCTGCAGGAGGTTGAGATCTTTGAGGTTGAGATGAAAATTGCCCTCCTCTTAGTGGTCCATGCGACTTTCGAGTCAAGATTCTTGTCCTAGGCATCTTGAGATTTGATGGAGGTGAACCCTAGAGATACAGGAATCAACAAGAGAACGAAGAATCGCCGAAGAATTTAGTAGATTTGAGTAGGGTTTTTGGTGGTTCTCGGGGTGGAGAGAGAAAACCCGAGCAGAAATGGAACGGTGAAAGACGCGGTTGAACCGTCGCGGGGGTAAAGGCTCGAGCTGAAGGAGTAACCGCATAGACTTACTGCCCTCTCACAAACCGACGCGGTCATACCGCCAATAGACCGTCGGTAGTATCAAGATGTGGTCATCTGTGGTTATAACGCCGGTTATACCAAGACAATGTTAGACCGCTTAACCCGGTAGTTCCGATTTTCCTGGAACTTCAAGGAATTTTCTTTGGATTTGAGAATTTATGCAAATGATCCTTAGTTTTGCACTCAAATAAATATCATTGAGGATCATTATGCATTGAATAGACTAATGTCTATCTAAGAACATAATTTTTATGAATATAGTTATCTTTAATAAAAGTTTTGAAAATACTTTCATAAAAGATCTCAAATAACACCAAATGAAGCACAATATATGAAGCAAGAGTTCAACCAACATTTGAATAGTCTATGACATTTAATTCATTTCTCAATTTGCAAAAGCGGCCTTCATCTAATGGCTTGGTGAAAATATCCGCTAATTGGTCTTCGGTTCGTATGTGGCTAATTTCAATGTCTCCCTTGCTCACATAATCTCTCAAGAAATGGTGGCGAATATCTATATGCTTGGTTCTTGAGTGTTGAACAGGGTTATTGGCTATTTTCACCGCACTATCATTGTCACACAAAAGAGCCATTTTATAAAATTTAATTCCATAATCTATCAATGTTTGCCTCATCCATAGTAATTGAGCACAACAACTTCCCACGGAAACATATTCGGCTTCAGCGGTGGATAATGCTACAGAGTTTTGTTTCTTAGATGATGATGATACTAAAGATCTCCCTAAGAATTGACAACTACCCGAGGTGCTTTTTCTATCCACTTTACAACCCGCATAATCGGAATCCGAATATCCAATTAAATCAAATTTAGCACCTTTGGGGAACCATAAGCCAATGCTAGAAGAATACTTTAAATATCTTAGTATTCTTTTAACGGCCATTAAATGGCACTCTTTTGGAGTTGCTTGAAAACGTGCACACATGCAAACACTAAACATGATAGCGGGCCTAGATACTGTAAGATAAAGCAAACTGCCAATCATAGACCTATAAAGCTTTAAATCTACCGATTTACCTCCCTCATTTAAGTTGAGATGACCGTTGGTAGACATGGGAGTTTTGATGGGTTTTGCATCCTCTATGCCAAATTTCTTGATCAAATCTTTTGCATACTTGGTTTGTCTCACGAAGGTTCCATCTTTGAGTTGCTTGATTTAAAGACCAAGGAAATAGCTCAATTCTCCAATCATGGACATTTCAAATTCCCTAGACATCATATCACCAAACTCTTCGCAAAAATCTTGATTATTAGACCTAAAAATGATATCATCAACATAAATTTGACAAACAAAGAAATCATCATTTAAGACTTTAGTAAATAGAGTTGAATCAATTTTTTCGATTTTGAATTCTTTTGAGACTAGAAAATCTCTAAGGCGTTCATACCATACTCTAAGAGCTTGTTTAAGACCATAGAGCGCCTTAGAGAGTTTATATATATGATTTGGATTTTTAGGATCTTCAAAACCGGGAGGTTGTTCAACAAAGACAAGTTCGGATATTTTACCATTTAAGAATGCACTTTTAACATCCATTTGAAATAATTTAATATCAAAGCATGATGCAAAAGCAAGCAATATCCAAATTGACTCAAGCCTACCTACGGGAGCAAAGGTTTCATTAAAATCCAAACCTTCGACTTGTGAATAACCTTGAGCGACCAATCTTGCTTTGTTTCTAACAACCAAACAATTCTCATCTTGCTTGTTCCTAATGACCCATTTTGTACTAATAACATTGTGTTCTTTGGGTCGATCCACCATATCCAAACTTCATTCCGGGTGAAGTTATTGAGTTCTTCATATATAGCATTCATCCAATCCGGATCTTCAAGTGCTTCTTCTACATGCTTTAGCTCAATAGAAGAGACAAAAGGGTAATGTTCACAAAAAGAAGCAACACGAGAGCGAGTTTGGACACCCTTACTTACGTCACCCAATATTTGGTCTATTGGATGATCCTTTGTAATTGTATTGTGAATTCTTGGTGGTAGGTTGGATGGTTGATCATCTTCCTTGTTTTCCTCTTCATCAATTTATACTTGATTTGTGGAAGAGATAGGAGGCTCAACTTGAGTGGAAGATAATGGATTATCTTCGAGCTTGATGTCGCCTATTTGCATATACTCCATTGCTTTTCTTAATGCCTCACCACCTACATCATCCAAATTCTCATGCTCTTCTTGAGAGCCATTAGTTTCATCAAATTGCACATCGTGCCTTTCTTCAACTAAACCGGAGTTTTGGTTAAAGACACGATAAACTTTGCTATTTGAAGAGTAACCAAGCAAGAAACCAACATCACAACGACTTGCAAATTTTGAAAGGTGAACACCCTTTTTCATAATATAACATTTGCAACCAAATACTCGAAAATAAAATATGTTCAGTTTTCTTCCTACAAGAAGCTCATAGGAAGTCTTTTTCAAAAGACGATGTAAATAAAGACGATTTATGACATATCAAGCGGTGTTAATTGCTTCCGCCCAAAAGCTATCGGAAGCATTGTACTCATCAAGCATTGTCCTAGCATTTCAATTAATGAACGATTTTTCCTTTCTACAACTCTATTTTGCTCCGGAGTGTAGGTTGTGGAAAGTTCGTGCTTTATTTCAAGTTCATCACAAAAGTCTTCAACTTTAGTATTTTTGAACTCGGAACCATTATCACTACGGATTTTCTTTATTTTGAAATCAAATTCATTTTGAACCCTTTTTGTAAAACTTTTGAAAATACCGGAGGTTTCGCCTTTATCATCTAGGAAGAATACCTATGTGTATCTAGAGTAATCATCCACAATGACTAAACAATAGCTATTACCCTCGATACTCTTATAGGTTGTTGGCCCAAACAAATCCATATGTAAGAGTTCCAATGGTCTAGAGGTTGACATGATACTCTTGGAAAGGTAAGAATTAGCGACTTGTTTACCGGCTTGACAAGCACTACAAAGTCCATTTTTCTTAAACTTCACATCTTTCAAGCCAACAACTAAATCATGTTTGAAAAGCTTTTTGAGTTGAATCATTCCAACATGAGCTAGCCTTCTATACCAAAGTCAACCCAATGAGGTTTTTGCAATCAAACAAATTTTTAAACACGATTCATTTGAACTAAAATCAACCAAATAAAGATTTCCAAATCTAAAACCTTTGAAAACTAAAGAGCTATCTTTTACATTTGAAATGGTTACACCTTCACTAGAGAATGAGCAAATTAATCCAAGATCACATATTTGAGCAACCGATAGCAAATTAAAATTTAATGATTCTACTAAAGATACATTAAAAATGGAAAGGTCATTTGAGATAGCAATTTTACCCAATCCTATTACCTTTCCTTTGCTATTATCGTCAAATGTGATCTTTTCTACTCCTTTTCCATTCTCGAATGTGGTGAACATCTTTCTATCAACGGTCATGTGTTGAGTGCATCCACTATCAAGCACCCAATGTTTTCCACCGGTTTTATAGTTCACCTACAAAACAAGATTTAAGTTCTTTTAGGTACCCAAATTTGTTTGGGTCCTTGGAGGTTAGTAACTAAGGATTTAGACATCCAAATAGCATTCTTTTTAGCGCCTAAAATTGAAGTGCCAACAAATCTAGCAATTACTTTACCATCCTTAGTCTTTCTAAGCATATAGCATGAATCATATATACCAAGGGATGGAATCTTACCCTTAGGACAATTTTGTTGCACATGTCCTATTTCCCGGCACTTATGGCTATACTTACCATTTTACTTCACAAACCTTGTGGGCTTGTTTACCAGTTTTTTACCTTTCTTGAGTACATACCCAAGTCCTTCTTTGTTGAATGAGCACATTTGCTCACTCAAAAACTTGTCAAGGGTGGCCTTACCCTTGAAGCACCTTTTCAAGATTTTGCTTAGCTTGGTCACTTGTTCCTTTAACTCGTTGTTCTCAACAATAAGCTTTGCATCATTATGCTCAACATTATCATGATTAGCATTAATACTAGAGCAACATGGCAAAGCAATAGGATCATTATACGAAATAGATGCACTAGTTTTAGCCATTTCTATACTAGGCATATCATCAATAATATCACATGTAATTCCTACACTAGAGCAAGACTTGCTTGAATTTTCTTGGATAAGCAAGTCATGAGCTTCCTTTAGCTCCTCATAAGAATCTTTTAGAGAAATATGCTCTCTATTCAAAACCTTATATTTTGACTTTTCTTTTTCAAGATATTCATTTAAGTCTTCAAGCATATCCATTAATTCATCATAAGTTGGTTCATTATTATTAATGGATTTTACCTTATCTCCTTTTGCCATGAGGCAAGTAGGAGTGGAGAATAGCGACAGAGCTTCCTTGATAGCGATGCCAATGAGTCCCTTCTTCTTAGGGGACTCATCCTCATCGGAGTCAGAGTCGCTTGACTCATCATTGGAATCCCACTCTCCAATGTAGGCTTCATGCTTGCCATCTTTGTGAAGCTTCTTGAAAAGCTTCTTCTTGCCACTATACTCCTTTTTTCTTGAATGACTTGCCCTTATCATCCTTATTTGCAGGGCAATGGGAAATAATGTGCCCCTTTCCTTCATAATTATAGCATCGAATATTGCTATAACGATTGTTGTTGCTTGAGGATTGTCCTTTCTTATTTTTGTCGAAGTTGAAGCTTCTATGTGGGCGTCTCTTCATGAATTTCTCCATTCTTCTCACAAGAAGTGCAAACTCCTCGTCGGAGTCTTCTTCTTCATCCTCATCATCACTTGATTCCGCTTTAGCCTTGAAAGCGGTAATCTTCTTCTTTGAGGAAGATGTCTCCAAGAGCTCTTTCTTGTGCTTCTTGAACAACTCATTGGTGATGAGGTTGCCCAAAAGTCCTGTTGGCGTCATTCTTGGCAACTCAGGAGAGTTGAGAAATAACATCACCAATGTCTCATATTTGTTCAGAAGAGCCCTAAGAATCCTGCGCACAATGTCAACATCAAGAAGGTTAGTCCCAAGGCCTTTGAGCTCATTCACAATATTGTTGAGTCTTGAATACATCTCATTGATGTTTTCATGAGGCAACATTATGAATGTCTCATATTTGATCCGAAGCCTATGCAATTTGTCTTCTTTGACCGTGGATGTTCCCTCATAGATTTCCGAGAAGGTGGTCCAAATATCATGAGCGGTTTCCAAATTGCTCACTCTATTGAACTCATCCGCGTTCAAAGCGTCAAAGAGAGCGTTCATAGCTTGGGCATCTAAATGAGCATTACGCCCCTCTTGATCCGTGGGAAGTAGTGGATTAAGAGGAATGACGTAACCCTCATTTACGATTTTTCAAATGCTTGGACTCATAGCCTTTAAATAAATTGACATTCTAATTTTCCAATAAGCATAATTAGAGCCATCAAACAAAGGAGCCTTTCCTATAGCAATTCCCTCACTAGCCATCCTTTTCTCTCTTAGACGGTTAAGTCTAAATCAATGAAAGACCAAGCTCTGATACCACTTGTAGGATCAAGGATAACCGACTAGAGGGGGTGAATAGGAGGTTTTTAAACTTTTTGATAATTTAACAATTTAAGCCAATTAATAACTTAGTCTAAACTAGATACAATTCTAGCTAAGCAATTCAACACAAGAAATAAGCTAGAAATGTAAATGCGGAAATAGTAAAGACTAGAAATAACCACGAATAAGATAATGATGTTTTTCCCGTGGTATCGAAGACTTGCCGATCTTCACTAGTCCACGTTGAGGAAGCTTGACAACTCAAGTCAGCTCCACAAATTAAACCTTCCCTCGATCACTATTGGTTGTTCTTCCTCCGCTCTGGAGACGGCGAAAACCAAGCCAATCACAATCTTGGCACTGGGCCTCTTCACAAGCTTCTTGAAGAGATCATTGTGCGATCACCGCCAAGCCATCTAGGAGTTCAACAAAACTCCAAGAGTAACAAATCAATGGCCTTCGCTTGATGGCACTCAAGTGTAAAAGGATCAACTAGAATGAGTGAATGCACTTGAATGAACTCAACGACCTCACAATGAATGCACAAGAGTGTTTTGAGTGTTGAGAGGATGCTCAAGGCTCTATAGATGATAAATGAACTCTAGCTCATTGTCCTTGAGCAGGTGGAGGGGTATTTATAACCCCCACCAACAAATATGACCGTTGGGGTGGAAATCCCTAACTTTCAGCGAAATGCGGTATGACCGCCAACTAGGGAGCAGTACGACCGTACCCATGTCAGAGCATAGTAATGGCTAGAACAATGGCATTAATTACTCTGACATAGCTGTTGAAAATCCCCGAGCGGTACGACCACCAACAAAGATGCGGTACTACCACTTGATCCGGTCGCACCGCACGAAGGAGTAGTACTACCGATCGTAGGGTTTCCAATTTCGCTGAAAAGAGGTGCTCTCTGGAAAATACGTACCGCCATATAGAAATTGGTACAACCATTGAGCGGTACTACCGTTTCTAAAGCGTGGTACTACCGATTGTCAAGAAGAAGCACCGAACCAAAATACACCTCTACTGTTTTTATCGTACCACCAACTAGAAATCGGAACAACTGCAATGCAGTAGTACCGCTACAAGAGCCGATCGTACCGCATTGGCGATCAGTTGGCTGAGACGTTTAGACCACGGTAATACCGCCAAGGAATTAGCGGTCATACCGCTTCAAGCGGTACTACCGCCAGTTAGCCTCCGGTACTACTGATTGCTAACAAAAGCACATAGAGCTTTTAAATTCAAATACAAATGCATGCATGATCCTAAATTGATCCAAATGGCACGAGAACATGCTATCAAGCTACTAGTCATGATCCCTATTAATAGTATGGCATTTAACATATACTTCGGTCTTCCAACCAATTCTCCTAAGACCGGTAAAACATAAAAGGATCCTAAACTACTTGTACCTTGTCTTTGAGCCATGTAGATCTTCATGTTGTCCTTTAGCATGCATCTTTACATCATCAAACTCACCAATGGGACTTAACCTTGTAAATACTCAATAAATACGTTAATCCCATATTCACACATTATCATTAATTACCAAAATAATTTTTAGGGGTCTAGATGCTTTCAGAGAGGCAGCGGGGTGGAGGAGGCGCTAGGGGCAGGGGTCCCGACCTTCTCCTCTCTAAGCTAGCGCAATGGGGGAGGAGCAGCGGGGTGGAGGAGCTAGGGCAGGAGGTGGCGCATGGGGGAGGAGTAGCAGAGTGGAGCCAGCGGCAGGGGTTGTGTCGGGTGCATGTATAATGCCAGAATATCACAGATGGTTCTTAATAAGAACCATCTATGATAAGCCCTCATCACAGATGGTTCTTATGAAGAACCTTTCTGTGATATTATTAAGAACCGTCTGTGATAATTCATAGATGGTTCCTATTATAGAACTGTCTGTGATTAACTAGACTATCACAGACGGTTCGTAATAAGAACCATCTGTGCATTATCACAGATGGTTCTAGTTATAAATCGTCTGTGATAGGTAAGTATTGGAACCGTCTGTGATAATAATAACACAGATGGTTCCAAATGAACCATCTGTGATGAGGCGTCTTCTATAGCCTGTTTTGTAGTAATGTAAGATGAAAAGAAACACCTTGTTCTTGTTGCTACAGAAATTTATATTTAGATACTTTTTGGTTTCTAAAGCACTTAGTTATGTCTTTTGGAAATCTCTGGAAACTTTACTTGGCCAGTAAATGTTTCTGTCTTATTTTTGTTGTCATATTTGGATAAATGTATGGGATAGTTATAGCTTCCAAGCAATCGAAGGTGTTTGTTCTCCCAGCTTAAATTGAGCTTCAAGTATTGAATTAGATACTAACCAACTTGGCACATATTTGATTTATGATATTATTTGAATTCTTGGATCTTTCGCATAGGCACAGAGAGTCATGTATGATATCTCTAAACCATTGGTCCCTTGTTGTCCTCTCTTGTTGTTTAGTTCATCATATATTGGACGGAGTCCTACTTCATCTGTTAGGGGATCTAAGAATGCATCCCCAAGAGCGTAAACTACAAGCACAGGAAGGCTTACAAGAAAGTAGGTGTTGTTGATTATGATTTTGCTTCCTTTCTCTTCGAGTTTATCACATTTTATTGATCTCCTTTCTTCCTGTTTTATATAAAAAAAAGGGACAAGGGGTTGCATAAGTTGGGTTTCATGAGTGGTGTTCTACCAAAGGGCGCTGTTATTGGTTGCTGTTTTGGTGGAAAGGTTATTTTCTTGTTCTCTTTTATGTAGCTTCTCATTTCAGTCAGTACATATATTAGTTTGCTATTAACACCGGCGATTACAACTTTTTAGAGGTTCTTGGATGGATATATAAAGGAATTTCGAATCTCATCCTTCTTTGTGACAAAGTGGTAAATTATAGTCTCTTTCGTTAGATGCATGTTGAAATTCAATGGCGAGATAGAGCAACTCGACCAAGAAATCGCCTAGACATTTTGGTTTTGTGTTAGCCATATCACTATACTTAGTCTGAAATTCTTTATCTTTGTATGAATAGGTTAGCCGTTCACAATTTGAAGCTCATCTTTGGCCAAGTAGGGTCGATGCAAACCGTGAGTTTATTCTTATAGTTGCATTTAGTTGGAACATCTGTTGAAATTAACACTCCTTTCTCTAACACTATTGTCTGTTACCCACGCCGCGTTTATCGTCGAATGGTGTTTCGCTACATGAACTGTCGATTTCACTTTCAAAAAGTCAAAAGATGTCAAACAAATAAAGTGATGACTTCTGCGACATCTATTCAGATGGTAGGGAGCTTCTCCTTTGTGATAGTTGTCCAAGAGGTTTTCACAAGAGGTAATGGCATTGAGCTAGACAATACGAGATGTTGCTTCTATGCTCAATTAAGCTAACCCTCACTCTTTAAGGATATGTTATTGTCCAGATATAGGTTTCCTGGTGGAGTGGCTGAATTTGTTGTGTATTTTCATTGTCATTGTGTTTTTTATTGATGCTTAAATCCAGTCCTCAGAATGCTTGTCATCCAGGATATATCTAAGTTGAACTGTAACACTATGTCTTCTTTGATGTTTAAACTGTACATACAGATTCCTTTTGGATTTGTTGTTTGCTTACTTCATGATACTACGTTTTTGATGATCATGTTCCACTATTTCTTACTACCATCTTGCAGTTCTTATTCGTGATGTCTGGTGTTTATAAAAAATTGTTCTACATTGATTGCGTCATAAATTTCTTCAAGGTATTACAACGATATTGTTACAAATATTACCTTTCATCACAAATGACTACACGGCGCGCTATGCCCATCTAGTTCCTGTTAAGCCATGAAGAATTCGTGCGAGTTAGAATCCACGAGGAAACCCAGAAAAATAAGATAGTCTTTGGATAAATGAGATTTGATTGATGCTTTCACATACCGGATCGTAAGATAGCGACAAGAGGACGTCCAAGGCAACATTTGTCACGGCTAAAGCAACGCCCCTTTCAGCAAGACAGACTGCCACATCTTTCATCTGAAGCCGAGCAACCTGAAGGCAATTCATTGGTGTACAGGGGGATATATATACAATGGTAATACATACAGCAACTGCTAATGTAAATACATGTAGCAACACATATTAATCTCCTGGTTGAACCGATGCGTCACATGCACACGCATGGTAGGCTAACACCCCCACCCCCCCAACGCAGTTGGAACGGGAGCGGGATGGACATGCAAACTGGAGCAGAACTCCTTGAAGATGGCCGTGGGAAGGCCCTTGGTGAAGACGCCGGCGTACTGCGAGGTAGTCAGCATGTGAAGAACGCGGCCCTCACCGAGAGTGATGCGGTCCCGAACAAAAGTGAAGGTTAATCTCGACATGTTTCGTCCGTTGGTGCTGGATGGGATTAGTCGAAAGGTAGACCGCACTGATGTTGTCACAAAAAACAATTGCAGCCTGTTGAAGAGGGTGATGCAGTTCAGTGAGGAGTTGACGAAGCCAACAGGACTCGGCGACGGCATGGTACTCAGCCTCGGCACTGAAACGGAAAACTATCTGCTATCGCTTGGAAGACCACGGAATGAGGTTACCGCCAAGAAAGATGCCGTAACCCGAAGTGGACTTGCGGATGTCGGGGCAGCCGGCCCAGTCAGCGTCGGTGTAGACGGTAAGAGAGGTCGGTGAAGTCCGATGGAGTTGTAAGCCGTAGTCGATGGTGCCCTTGAGGTAGCGAAGAATGCGCTTGAGGAGATTAGCGTGCGGCTCTTGTGGATCATGCATGTGAAGACAAGCCTGTTGCATGGCGTAGGTGATGTCCGGATGTGTGAACGTAGGTACTGAAGGGCGCTGGTGATGCTCCTGTAATCAGTGGCATTGGCCACCGGTTCGCCGGCGGAGGGGAGCTTGGAGCTGGTGTCGACCGGCGTGCTACAAGGGTTGCAGTTTGTCATGCCTGCGCGGGCAAGTATGTCCTCAGTGTATTGACGCTGAGAGAGGAAGAAGCCAGAGTCGGTGCGTTGTACGGAGACGTTGAGGAAGAAGTGCAAATTGCTGAGGTCCTTGAGGGAGAATTCGCTGTGAAGTGAGTTGATCACTTGGCGAAGTAGTGCCAGCAAGGAGGCAGTGAGGACAATGTCATCGACGTACAACAGGAGGTAGACAGTGTCCGCGCCATGCCGGTAGATATACAGTAAGGGGTCTGCCTTGGAGGCGGAGAACCCCAAAGACACAAGGTAGGTCACAAAGCGAGTGAACCATGGCTGTGGGCCCTGTTTGAGGCCATATAGGGGCCTGTTGAGGCGGCAGACATACAAGCTGTGTGTGGGGTCGACGAAGCCAGAGGGTTGTTGACAATAGACGGTCTTGGCGAGCGTGCCATTGAGGAAGGCGTTGTTGATGTCGAGATGATGCACTGACCACTTGTTAGTGAGCACAATGGTGAGGATGGTGCGCACGGTGGCCGGTTTCACAACCAAATTGAACGTCTCACTGAAGTCAACGCCAATTCATTGGGAGAAACCGTGGAGGACCCAACGAGCCTTGTATCGATCTAAGGAGCCATCGGGCTTCAACTTGTGTTGAAATATCCATTTTCCTGTCACAACATTAGCACCAGCGGGATGTGGAACGAGCTCCCACGTGTTGTTTGCACACAAGGCATTGAACTCATGCTGCATGGCGAGATGCCAGTTCTCGTCATTGAGCACTGTGTGGTAGGTCCGCGGGATCAGCGAGGGAACGGCCACATGTAGGTTGAGTCGATCGACGGGAAGCCGGAAGCCATGTTTGTCGCGGGTTGTCATGGAGTGCTCGTAGATAATCGGGGCAATAGGCACAGCAGCCGTAAGGACCTGACCCGAGAGGACCCGGAGGGGTCTCCCAAGACCACCCAGGAGGTCCAAGCGAACCACCCAGAGGTCTGGAAAGGTCCTCCAAGACCTCCCAAGAGGTCCCCCCAAGACCTCCCGGAGAGCCTCTAGAACCACCCAAGAGGACTCGTAAGTCCACTCGGAGGTCCTCCAAGACCACCCAGAGGTCCCAGTCTCTGTGTGCAATGAGCTAGTCCCAAGATCAAGTCGCTAGCTCGCACAGACTCAACATCGGTGACATCACATCCATACAACAACATAAGATGAAGCAGACAAATTAATATTTATAGACAAAAGACCTTATGATCAAGCTTGTTTACAGGGGATGCCACGCAGGGCAAAAAGCAAAAGGAACACTTGCAGCGGATACAAAATACAACGCGGAGACACTCGGCGAGCCACAGGCTATTGAGTGGAGGACATCCCCTAGTCCACGAGGTCTTCAACAAACTCCTCCTCATAGTGCTCGGAGCACCCGAGGAGGTCTTCGACTGCTGATTAACCAGAGGGCACAAGCCATAAGTACTTTGAATGTACTCAGCAAGTCATAGGGAAATAATGCAATAACATTTATGCAAGGCTTGATAAAGAAAGCTGTAGGGTTAGTTTGCGTAAAGCAGCGTTTAACAAAAATACAATAAGTAGATTGCAAAGCACAAGTTGAAAAGATAATACATAAGTAAACAAGTTCTTTGAAAAACAGCACACGACCACCCAGGTCGAGAGCAAAACCACACGAAACCAACCACAACTTTTTCGAAAGCTCTACCCCTTACATGAAAGAACCGGGCATGTCCATAACCGAGGACGCAGTTATTAAAATAGATTTTACACTCTGCAGAGGTTGCACACTTTACCCACAAGACACGAAGTCCTCTAGTTGGCTGGGCACCCGTCGATGCCCCTGCTCACTTCCTTTGGTAAGCAGTCTAGAGCTCATGACAAAGCCTTTACAAAGGTCAGTCCAGACTTGGTTCTGCCCGCTGAGGATTCTCTTTAAAGGGCCCCCTCTTGAGCCATTAGACAACCACGACAGAACCGCATCAGGACCCCACTAATTAGTTGGCCAGGACCACCCCACAATGGACTTGTGGTTGCACGAGAAAGACCCAGATCGATGGCGTACAAGGTTAAGTCCTTAGTTGGCTGCTCAAGCGAGACTATCCACATCCCAGTGTGCTCAAGGCACCCACACTCACCACCATCCACTCGCCTGAGCAAAAAATATTTTTCTGGTTTAACCCGGCCAAATGATCAACCTGGTCCTGGCACATAAATTTTAACAATAGAGGCATTGCCTCAGTTCCATAGCTCATTAGTCAAGTTCAACATTCTTTGAGTCATGAGATTGCGAGACCGATCGTCTACTAAAGCATGGCTAAGCAATAAAGCGCACCCATGTTGGTATACAAAGACATATCTAACTAAGATAACCCATCCTACGGATATCCAAGGGTACATGCCAACATGTTGTATTCAAACATACCAAGGAGTCATAAGACAAGTGGGTGATTAACTACTCCCAAAACTGTTTTTTATAAAACTAGCCATGCGTGTTCATAATAAAACAATATACTTTTTGCAAAAATGGGTTCAACATGATCAAAGGTCTATGACTTGCCTTCACTGAAGAACTAAGGGTCTTCTACTGAGAAAGCTGGGTCCAGGAGGTCTTCGGAACAGCCGGATCCTACACGTTTTCGAAAAGAGCCAAGTCAATAAAAACAGCTTCAAAAAGAAAACCAAAGAACTCACCAAACCAGAGCTGAAAGAAAGCAAAGATTTTGACGAAGGAAAGAGGTGGAACCACTTCAAAAGAGAGCTTGAACAAAGGTGGCCGGGAGAGCAAATGAGAGTGAGTGAGAAGGAGCAAAAAGAAAAGCATAAAGAGCTCCCAGGCACTCTATTTATAGAGAAAACAGGGGCCCCGGGCGACCGAACGAGACTGAGAGACTAGCGGGGGCTCGGTGAGGTTCAGCGAGACAAGGCATTAAATGCGCACGTCGCTAGGAGACAGTAATATTAAGTCAAGCGTCAATACGGTGTGGCGGATTTAATCTGCTGCGCCGGGAGAAAAAGAGGATGTCATGACCGAGAGGAGTGGTCGTGACCTAAAAGGGGGTGGTCTTTACAAGAAGACCAAGAGGAGGTCGCGACCGCAAGGGAGGTCTGGACCGTAAAGGGTGGTCTTTGCAAAAGATCAAGGAGGGTGGTCTTTGCAAAAAGACCACAGGGGAGGTCATGGCCGCCAGGGTGGTCATGACAAAACGATAAAAAGAGAAGGTCGCAGCCTCAGAGGGAGGTCATGACAAAATGACAAGAAAAGGAGGTCGCGGCCTCAAGGGAGGTCGCGGCAATACGACAAAGAGAGGAGGTCGTGACGGCCAAGATAAAACCAAAGGAGATCTCGATGGTCAAGACCAATACGGGGGAGGTCTCAACGGTCAAGATGGAGCCAAAGGAGATCTCGACGGTCAGGACCAATACAGGGGAGGTCTCAACGGTCAAGATGGAGCCAAAGGAGATCTCGACGGTCAGGACTAACATAGGGGAGGTCAAAATCAAGGGAAGATTCAAACGGAGAAGGAGGTCTAAACAGAGAAGGTGGTTTAGATCAAAAGGAGGTCTAAACCCTGAAAAGAGATTCAAACCAACAAAGAGGTCTGAAGAGATTCAAACCAACAAAGAGGTCTGAAGGAGGTCTGGACTAAAGGAAAGTCCAAGCAAAAGGGCACAAGGGGAGATCCAGAGAGAACATATCAAACAGCAAGAAAGGAAAGTAAGGCCAGAACTCAAACAACTCCAAACAAACCGAACTTTGGATTAGTTGAAGTTTGATTTAGTCCTTTTAAACACTCAAATTTTCGAAAATCTCAAGTTAAGCTTTGAACTCTCATCAAAACCAAATGGTTCTTTTTATTTTGAAAACTTTTTAAGAACTCCAAAAATTTGGGATATTACAGCAGCTGCGTCGGGCACATGTAGGGGTCTTGGGCGTAAGTCTTGATATCATGTGGGACGCGGAGCATGCTTGGTAGGTGGGAGCGCAAAGCAACAGTACAAGGGAAGCAATGAGTGAGTCGTGGGAGCAGCGCAGTCTTTGGGCGGGAGTCACAGGTCGTGCGATAGGAAAGGGGGGAAGGCGCGGGTGTGTGAGCGACAACTGGAAGGAAGTCGATGTTAGAGGGCACCGGCGGGTTAGGTTGCTCAGATAATGGAAAGGAAGATTCGTCAAAGATGACGTGACGAGAGATGATGATGCGATTTGTGGAGAGGTCGAGGCAGCAATACCTATAGTGTTCAAGATAGCCGAGAAAGACACAAGGCGTGGAGCGTGGCGCAAGTTTGTGCGTGGCGGTGGCTAAGAGATTAGGGTAACACGTACAACCGAAAATACGGAGATGAGAGTAGTCGGGAGGTGAACTAAAAAGAGCTTGGTAGGGGATGTCGAAATTGAGTGTTTTAGTGGGATGGAGGTTGAGAAGATATGTGGCGGTGTGGAGAGCTTCGACCAAATACGAAGGCGGCATGCTCGCTTGAAATAGAAGAGAGCGGATAATGTTATTGGTAGAGTGGATGATGTGTTCCACCTTACCGTTTTGTTGGGAGGTGTGTGGGCATGACATGCAGAGTGCAATGTCATGGGAGAGGAGGTGATGGCACATGGAAGAGTTATCAAATTCGCCACCATTGTCGCACTGAATGGTGCAAATGAACGAGGAGAATTGAGTGCCGACATAGGCAAAGAAATTGCAAAGAGTGGTAAAAACATTAGATTTAAGACGAAGGAGAAATGTCCATAAGTAGTGTGTAAAATCGTAGAGGACAACGAGATAATACTTGTAGCCGTAAACACTGGGAACGAGCGAGGTCCAAAGATCACAATGTATTAAATCGAAAGTTTTATTAGTGCGAGTGGATGAAGGAGAAAAGGGGAGACACACATGTCGGCCTAATTGGCACGCATGGCACGATGTGTCTGTGGAAATTTTATTACATGAAATATAGGAAGCACTAGCAAGATGTGGTAAAGCTTGGTTGCCGAGATGTCCAAGATGACGATGCCACACTATAGAGGATGGAGTTGTAATAGAGAAGGCGCAAGGAGCAGGAGGCAGCCAGTGAAGGGGGTAGAGGTCGCCACGACTATTGCACCTTATGATCACGTTCTTGGTGTGAAGATCCTTTACAGAAAGGCCATAAGGGTCCAATTCAGCAGAATAGTGGTTATCTAAAGTGAACTGATGAACGGAAATAAGATTTTTAATAAGAGACGGTGTCACAATAACATTATTCAACCGGAAAGAATGATGAGGAAAATTGAGAGAGGTCGTGCTAGTATGGGTGATTGGGAGATGAGACCCATTGTTGACAATAGCATATGGAGATGCAGCGGAAGGGACACAGGAGAAAGAATAGAGATTACCATGTTCCAAGGTCATGTGTGTGGATGCCCTGGAGTCCATGTACCACTCGGAAGATGGTGTCACCGGCGTCATGGTGTTGAACGCGTGCATCAGCTGGTTCTGGTCCCAAGACACAGGCAGAGCGAAGGAGGGCGGTGCAACCGCGTATGCTAGAGCGTCGGTTTGCACAGGTGGTAGGATGGTGGCGGTGAAGGCGTCGGGCGGACATGGGCCAAGGAGGCCCTGGTTGGTGGGCCGGGGTGCTTATCCGGGGCACATCTGGATGGACCCGCCCATGGGTTCTGGAGCGACGGCCAGGGGACGGAACCCTTGTCGCTGTTGTTGTTAGAGTTCCTGCTGCCATCGTTGCTGTTGAAGGAGCCACCGCATCCACGGTTGTTGCGGCGACATTTGTAGGTGGAGTAGTTGCCGCCGTCGTTATTGCGGTTGGAGTTGGTGCCGCGGGACTGTCCGCTGCCAACGGCGTTGGATGAAGAGCCGCCAGAGGTGCTCTTGGAATGTTGACGATGAAGGCCGAGGGTGGGGAAGACTCATACCCCATCGTGAGTTCTTCGAGCATGAGGGCGGAACGCATCTCGAGAAAGGACAGCACGGGGCGCTGCATGGACAACAACGTGTGCATGTAGGCGAGGTGCAGGCTCAACCCGCGCAAGGTGTTGAGGACGAGACTCTTGTCGAAGATTGGTGTGCCCACGACGGTGAGCTCGTCAGCGAGAGCCTTCTGTTTGCGGCAGCAGTCGGCCACGGACATGGAGCCCTGCATGAACCCGTAGAATTCTTGCTCGAGGTAGATGACGCGCGTCTCGGCGTTATCGCGGTAGAGACCTTCGATGCGCGTCCAAAGGGTGTACGCGGAAGCCGAGGAGTCCATTACCATGGCGAGGAGCTCGGGTGAGATGGTGCCATACAACCAAGAGCAAACGAGGGCGTTGAGTCAAGTCCACTGCCCGTCGGGAGCCGAAGAGGAAGACTCGCGAATGTGGTCGTTGAGGGCGTACTTCTGGAGGGCAACCTCGAACAGGCTGCGTCATTGGGCATAGTTGCCCGCCTGGAGGTCGATGGTGATGGGAACAAGGAGCTTGACGCTAGAAACGCTGACCGTTACGCCCACAACGCGGTCTTGGCCGCGTCGTCTTCCTAGGCTGTAGCGACCAGGGCGACAGCGTCAAGTGTACCCATCATGATGGGAGGAGAAGAGAAGGTGGGAGGAGATTGAGATCGTAACCTATCTGATACCATAAAGGCTCATAGAAATGATGCACTTAACTGATTCATGGTGTACAAAGATATATATATACAATGGTGACGCTAATGTGAATACATGCAGCAACTGCTAATGTGAATGCATATAGCAACTCATATTAATCTCCTGGTTGAACCGAGACGTCACATGCGAATTATATCTCCTGGTTGAACCGAGGCGTCATATGCACACACACATGGTAGGCTAACACAACCTTCCTCACCTGCTCATGCGACAGAGGGTCGAAGATCACAATCTCGTCCAGACGATTCAGTAGCTCGGGACGGAAATACCTCCTCACTTGCAGTTGAGCAGCCTCATCAAGTATCGGACTGCAAAGTGGCAATAACTGAAAAAACAGAAAAGATCAGATGTGATTGCAGTGCATACCTCCGGCATGACCAGATCACGAGCAAGTGAGCAACCTTCATTGAGTTATTGCCCACCATACCTGCGAGAAGGTTCTCAGCGCCAAGGTTTCAAGTCATGATGATCACGGTATTCCTAAAGTCAACCGTCCTGCCTTGCCCATCAGTTAACCTCCCATCGTCTAGAACCCTGGAGTAGAGTGTTGAATACTGCTACATGTGCCTTTTCAACCTCATCCAAGAGGATAACACTGTAGGGCCTCCTCCTCAGTTGTTCTGTCAATTGCCCTCCTTCTTCATGGCCAACGAAAAAAAAATCCTATAGAACCTGGTCTACAACTCCATATCAGTAGACCAATTTCACCGTGTAACACGTGTATTTTTGCTAATCTCAAAACGCACAGCCCCATAATCCCTATTCCCTAGTTTGCAGCAAAGAAGGTGTGAACGCGGTGGAGTATAGGGCTGTGCGCTTTGAGATTAGCAAAAATACACGTGTCACACAGTGGAGTTGATCTACTGAGATGAAGTTGTGGACCAGGTCCTATAGGATTTTTTTTTCTATGGCCAACATAGCTGCAAATTTACAAAGTTCAAAAGTCAGAATACACACCCAATTCACACCCATAATAGGTACTCCCTCCGTTTTTTAATACATGACGTTTGATTAAGCGTGCAGTCAAACCTATATAACTTTGACCATTACTTTTCATATAATTTTGTTAGTAAAAAATTACAAAATTATTATATTATGAAAATATTTATCATGATAAATCTAATGATATTATTCACTCATGATCAATCTAAATAGTTTTTCATATATTATTAGTCAAAGTTAGATAAATTTGACTGCACACTTGATCAAACGTCATGTATTTAAAAACAGAGCGAGTAATAGAATTCTATAAGCGTGGGAAACTAGTACTTACCCGGGTGGTGCTCCTATTAACCGGGCAACTGAATGCTGCTCCGTGTATTCAGACATGTCAATCCGTACAAGCAAGTTATAAAAGGCCGCATGTTTCGGCGCAGGCCGGGGCATCCACGTCGCCCGGTTTTTGCTTGCCCCTCCGATCCCGCGCTTCTTCTCGTCATAGCCGTCCGATTTTTTTGTTTTGCGTGCCTGCGACGCCTTCGCTTCGCTCTGCTTCTCCTGCTACGTCTGCTGCCAGCCGCTCCTCTTTGATTCTTCGGTTGCCTGGTCTTCCGCTTGTCGTCGCGCGCCCTTCGTTCCATCCGCTGCTTCCCCCTCTCCCTCCTCCTCGCCTCCCTCTCCAGGCCCCTCCTCCGCCACCGAGCCCCCTCCCGGTCCTCCACCGGCCGCCTCCCCGCCCGCGCCTCCTCACCTTCTCCACCCGAACCCTAAGCACGCTCCCTCCTCCGGATGCGGCGTTGACCACCATACCCGATGGGCTCGCCTTCCTGGAGGCCGTCGAGCTCCAGGAGTCCGCGAGCGACCACCAGAAGGCCTTCGACCTCGTCCTCAAAGCGCTCGGCCCCCTGCAGGATTGCCACGGCGGCTGGTCACTCCCCGTCGCGCGCGCCCTCCGCCTCGCCGGCGCCGCAGCATCCTGCCTCGGTCTCCTCAGCGACAGCCTCGAGTCCCTCAACACCGCCGCCGACATCGTTGATTCCTTGGAGGGCGGGGCCGCCAAGGTGGCGAAGGTCGGCGCCGCCGTGCACGAGCAGCTCGCGCGCACGAAGACTGACATGGGACACCGATGGGACGCGGTGGCCGACATCCGACGCGCGCTGGAGCTGAAGGGCGGGTTCCTGAAGGAAGGGAGTGCGGAGTTGGCGGACGCTTACAGAGACGTTGCTGAGGCCTACGTGGGCGTGCTGGGCTTTGAGAAAGCACTGCCTTTGTGTTTGAAGGCGTTGGAGATTGCAGAAAAGCGTTGCGGAGAGAGCACCACAGAGGTGGCTTCTCATGGTTGCGAGGAGGCGTTGGAGTAGAATGAGCTGGCTAAGATGGTGTATGACAGGCTGGGGTTGGATGTGGAACTTTCTCTGGTCGAAATTGATGGGGCTAATGTGCGTATTTTGTTGGGGAGATCGGAGGAGGCAATGAGTGACCTTAAGAGGGTGATGCAGCGGGCTAACAAGGAGATTGAGGAGCATGCGCTAGCATTTGTCACAATGGCGAAGATTTTGTGCTCCCAGGAGAGGTTTTGTGGTTCAAAACGGTGCCTGGAGATTGCTCTTGGGATCCTTGACTCAAAGGGTTCCATGAACCCTGGGCGGTTTGTCCGAAAACTAGTACACTTTCTATACTTCCTCATTGGGTTTTGGTTTTGGAGTCCTCTTCTCGGGTGGGTGGTACGCTTTCTATACTTCCTCATTGGGTTTTGGTTTTGGAGTCCTCCTCTCGGGTGCTTAGGGTTCACAATGGCGCGTTTAGGAGCGTATTGTTTGTTGATTGGGTTTGTTGTGATTTACTAGAGGTTTTTGTCCCGTTTAGAGCGGAATTTCTGCAAATTGAGGTGGGAATTTGGCCGGTTTGCTTTTGGGGCTGCTGTTGATTACGCACAAACAGTCTTAACTCCTAACTCATGTTTGTTCTGTAGCTTGTGCGGATCGAATATGGTGCTGTACTTAAGTAGTACGTAGGTACTGACATCGGGTTTAAACATTTTGTTCAGCAAAATTGCCTCTGAGGATAAAAAAAGAGGACGACATCTGTGTTGTAAAGCTTATGAAAGTTCATCTCCGTACTGGTATAACATAGGTATCATGCTATCAAGTTCGACATCAGCTTCGTCCACTTTGGCCGGACGTCTTCCCGGAAGCAGACAGAGGTCTGCCAAGCAATCTTCCACAAACTATTGGAGAATAATTGGCTTTCAGAGAACACAATGCAACAGGTTGGTCGCACGTGGGGCGGCAGTTTTCTTTCCAATTCTCTGTTTTTTTTTGTTATCACAGGTTCGTTTCCTGTGTTGTTTTTCTTACACTATGGCATGGCGTTACTCTGTTTTACTGTTGCAGCTCTACTACGATTCATGCCAAAGGTTCCTGGTTGATAGGCTTGTGGAGGGCTCTAGCCCCACGGAGGGATACAACTACGACTATGCAAGGGGAGATCAGTGTGAAAAATGCGGGGAATTGCTGAATTCAACTGAGTTGGTTTATCCCAAGTGCAAGGCTAGTGCTTCAGTGTCTGTCATCTCACAGCACACCAATCTTGCATTTCTTTCTTGTGCTGAATTCTGACCATGCTTCAGCTTTGTGGGAGAACACCGTGTGTCCGCAACACCGATCACTTATTCTTAGAGCTCCCTCTGTTGAAGGAGAAACTGGAGAAGTACATCAATGAGATTTCTGTAGCTTGATCTTGGAGCCAAGATGCCATCCACGCCGCAAATGCTTGGCTGGAGGAAGGTTTCAGGCCGTGCTGCATTACCAGGGATCTGAGATGTGGCATCACTATGCCACATGAGAAGTGTCGTAGCAGGGCATCAAGGGGTGCCCCGCACCCTAGAATCGTCAGGAATACCGGCGTGCCGTCGGGGATACTGTACATATATAAAGTTAGTTTGTATAGCGTATTTTAGGTAAATGTACCTAAATTACCCTCTCTCTCTCTCTCTCTCTCTCTCTCTCTCGCCTATGGGGGCAAGAAGGTAAATATCCCTTCTTGCCCCCTATAAGTAAAGCCCCATGGGCATGTAAAGGAGGGAGACTCCTCATTCTACACACATGAGCAATACATTCATATTTACATGTCTTTGGCTCCTCCCCTTGGTCCTTCTCTCAAGACAAAGGGTACGGAGTGCTAGCACTCCGTACCCACTGTCTAGCATTTTTATGCTACGACAGTTGACACCGTCCGTGCGGGCCAAACAAAAAGCTACAAGCAAAAGGAGCTGAAGACGCCTCTACACTACCGAAGCCCCCGCACTGGCCAAAGCCTTGAAACACACCCTGAGGCCGAGCCAACACCCCCTTCGGCTGCTCATCCTGAAGCTCCCCAATCCCTTCGCTCAAAACACGAAGCCTCACGACCTGACCAAGGTAAATCTCGGCCAAGGAGGAAGCAATGGGACCTCCACCTTCCCGCCCAAGGCTCACAAGAACCACCACCGGCTTAACCACCGTCGGGCACCCCACCTCCGCGGGTCCACCTCCACCTTTGGACCACCTCCGAAGGCTCCGCGAGGCCACTGTCGGCTCACAACCACCTTCGCCCCACCTGCCCAGGACCTCCACCTCCACCTTTGGCCCGCCTCTGTAGGCTCCGCGCAGCCACCGCCGGCTCAACCACCACCGAGCACCCCACCTCCGCAGGTCCACCTCCACCTTCGGCCCACCTCCGAAGGCTCCGCTCAGCCACCACCGGCTCAACCACCGCTGGGCACCCCACCTCCGCGGGTCTGCCTCCACCTTCAGACCGCCTCCGAAGGCTCCGCGAGGCCACCACTGGCTCACAACCACCTTCGAGCCCCCCGCCTCCTCGGGCCCGGGACCCCCACCTCCACCTCTGGCCCGCCTCCGAAGGCTAGGCGATCCGGAGCGGCCCCCCCACCATCCTTCGGTATCGGAGGCCCTTCGCCACCTTCGCCGCCGAAGGTCCCGCCACCAGCGCCTTCAGACGCCCTCAACTGCCCGGAGGCCCCTTCCCCCGAGCGCAACACCCCCGGAGCACCTCCAACTCCCCGGGCCCTTCGGCATCGCCTTGCTTGCTCTGGCCCTAGAGTGTCCGCCGCCAGCCTAAGGCTGAAGCTCCAAGCCCCCGGAGTGGCGCGGGTCCCCATCGCCCGAAGCAACCACCGCCTTCAAGATCCGACTGCCCCTCGGTGCGGCACCCCCGGGGACCTCGCCACCAGCCCACGCTCGGCCTCGGGGCCTCGGCCACCTCGCCTCCGGCCGCCCGAGCACCCGCCATCGGAGCTACCTCAGCCACCGCAAATACAAATCCCAGGGAAGCACACCCGGTGCAGGCACCTCCAAGCCTCGAGCCCCCCTTCGCTGGCTCGGCTCCGCCTCCGGCGGATCCTCCACCTTCGGGCGAAGGACGAGGTCTGCCACTGCGCCCGGTGAATCGCGCTGGTGGCCTTCATTTCAAATATTTTATCTTGTGAAGGGCCTTGGTAGAAGGTGCACCGGACCACAGGAACCTCCGGCTCAAAAAAAAAAGCTCACTCCCAGGAGTGTGCAGCGAAAGCCCCACAAGGATGGCAACGTCAATAAGCCCATCACCGTGGCAACAAAGACGCCGCGCGTGGCCCCAAACCCCGGCACACGCTAGCACACTCTCCGGAGTGTGCAGCAAGAGCCCACAAGGATGGCAACGTCAATAAGCCCATCACCGTGGCAGCAAAGACGCCGCGCATGGCCACGAGCCCCGGCGCACGCTAGAACACTCCCCGGAGTGTGCAGCGAAAGCCCACATGGATGGCAACGTCAATAAGCCCATCACCGTGGCAGCAAAGACGTCGCGCATGGCCACGAGCCCCGGTGCACGCTAACACAATGCACGCCTGCTCGCTCTCTGGAGTGAGCCGCGCTCAATCGTGCAAAGCCCTAGTCGCTCCGATGGCCCCACCTCAGCGACTAGGGAGTCTCCCGCCTCGAGTGCTTCACCTCGACGGAGAGACCTCACATATCGCGCTCAATCACGCAAAGCCCTAGTCGCTTTGATGGCCCCGCCTCGGCGACTAGAGAGTCTCCTGCCTCGAGTGCTTCACCTCGGTGGAGAGACCTCGCATATCGCGCTTAATCGCATATCGCGCTTAATCGCGCAAAGCCCTAGTCGCTCCGATGGCCCTGGCTCGGCGACTAGGGAGTCTCCCGCCTCGAGTGCTTCCCCTCGGTGGAGAGACCTCACATATCGCGCTCAATCGCGCAAAGCCCTAGTCGCTCCGATGGCCCCACCTCGGCGACTAGGGAGTCTCCTGCCTCGAGTGCTTCACCTCGGCAGAGAGACCTCGCATATCGTGCTCAATCACGCAAAGCCCTAGTCATTCTGATGGCCCCGCCTCGGCGACTAGGGAGTCTCCCGCCTCGAGTGCTTCACCTCGGTGGAGAGACCTCGCATATCGCGCTCAATCGCGCAAAGCCCCAGTCGCTCCGATGGCCCCGCCTCGGCGACTAGGGAGTCTCCCGCCTCGAGTACTTCGCCTCGGTGGAGAGACCTCGCATATCGCGCTCAATCACGCAAAGCCCCAGTCGCTCCGATGGCCCCGCCTCGGCGACTAGAGAGTCTCCCACCTCGAGTGCTTTGCCTCGGCAGAGAGACCTCGCATATCGCGCTCGATCGCGCAAAGCCCTAGTCGCTCCGATGGCCCCGCCTCGATGACTAGGGAGTCTCCCACCGGAGCCCCACCTCGGCGACTAGGGAGTCTCCTGCCTCGAGTGCCTTACCTCGGCGGAGAGACCTCGCACATTAGCGCTCATTCGCGCAAAGCCCTAGTCGTTCCAGGGCACCTCCCTCGCATAAACTTTCCCTATAAGCCTTTCCCTCACTTGACCCGTTCCCAACCGAAGCTTCTCCCCCGCATAAACCATTCTCTCATATCACAAACCCTCATTCACAAAGCCAAGCTACTCTCACTCTCGTTTAGCACAACCAAAAGACCACCACAAGCCAAGGCAACACAAGAAAGCAAAGCAAGCTCAACCAAGCCTCCCACTGCCACCAGTAGAGCAACAAGCCAAGCGAGGCCACCAGCAATTGGGCCACACTTGGAACGCGAAGAGCCTACGGAAGCACTATCCTTAGAATTGTAAAACCCGGCTGCGCCCGGAAGATAGAACCATTGTTTCCAAACAGAGCCGCATGTACAAAAATAGTTGTAGCTTATTTCATTTTTTTGCTCCCCTTCAATGAAAAAGAAGCAAGAGGCCACAACAACAACAAAGCCACCGCGCACGGCCTTCGGCCTCGGTGCAAGCCAATACCATCCACAAACAAGAATTCCTCGACGAAGACGACGCGCAAAGCTAACCCTGGCACAGCACGGTCCCAAGACCAAAACATGCCAGGGGGACGGCGTCATCCTCACCGATGCAACTAAGCGTTAGGGCTCCCCAGAGCCCTATCTAAAGAAGTATGGGGGACGGCGCGAGGCTTCACCTACTCCTCGCAACAAAGCATTAGGGCTCCCCGGAGCCCTATCCTAAAAGTATGGGGGGCGGCGCGAGGCTTTGCCTCCCTCTCGCAACAAAGTATTAGGGCTCCCCGAAGCCCTATCCTAAAAGTCTGGAGGACGGCACGAGGCTTCGCCTATCCCTCGCAACAAAGCATTAGGGCTCCCCGGAGCCCTATCTAAAAAAGTATGGGGGACGGCGTGAGGCTTCGCATCCCCCTCGCAACAAAGCATTAGGGCTCCCTGGAGCCCTATCCTAAAAAATATGGGGGGCAGCGCGAGGCCTCCCCCATAACAAAGCATTAGGGCTCCCCGAAGCCCTATCTAAAAAAGTATGGGGGACGGAGCGAGGCTTCGCCTCCCCCTCACAACAAAGCATTAGGGCTCCTCGGAGCCATATCCTAAAAGTATGGGGGATGGCGCGAGGCTTCACCTCCCCCTCGCAACAAAGCATTAGGGCTCTCCGGAACCCTATCTAAAAAATATAGGGGATGGTCCCTCTGCCTCCCCCCGCCGGACAGTCCAATCCCATCGCGAACGACGGCAAGGTTAGAGAAGGTCAGGTGGCAAGCTCTCAAAAGAGCCCAATCAAAGAAAATTGGGGGACGCCATTCGGCTTCGCCTCCCCCTCGCTAGCGTTGAGCTCTCAAACGAGCCCAAGCAAAGAAAGTTGGGGGACGGCGTTCGGCTTCGCCTCCCCCTCCCTAGCTTTGAGCTCTCAAAATGAACCCAACCAAAGATCGTACGAGCCCAATCAAAACAAACAGAGAATCCCTTCACACCACTCCAAGTCGCGGGCGCACTCGACCAGGAGCGGCCGAAGGCGGGGACGGTACCAGGCCCCCAACAGGAGCATCGCGAACGGTTACACCAGAGAAGCAATCAAATACGAGGGCAGCGACGACTGCCATGGCTCACCGCCCGCCTCGAGGCTATCGCCTCGGCGAGGCGGCCTTGACGTGCCGCCCACCTCGAAGGCCATGCCTCGGCGCCTCCGCGTCGACTTCGCTTCCACGGCTCCGCCACGCCACCGCCTACCTCGAGGCTATTGCCTCGGCAGGCGCGGCCCGATGCATTGCCGCACCAAGGCCTCCTCGGCGTGGTAGCTCGCGTCGACTTCACCCCCACGGCTCCGCCACGCCATCGCGCCTCGAGGCTATCGCCTCAGTGGGACGGCCCTGATGCGCCGCCCGCCTCGAAGGCCCTACCTCGGCATGGTGGCTCCGCATCGACTTCACCCCCATGGGCTCCGTCGCTACTCACCGCCCGCCTCGAGGTTATCGCCTCGGCGAGGCGGCCTCGACATAGATCTTCCTCTGGCACACCCTCGGCGCCCCACCTCCGGAGCACCCTCGGCGCTCCACCTTCGGCCGGCTCCGGAGCCCCTTCGCTGGTTCACCAACGTCTCTCGGGGTATCCCGACTCCCGAGGGGCTGGGGGCGACAGGACTGCATCCGCTCGCACCTCGAGACCACTGGACCAGCCCTCGCGACTTTGAACCATGCAGATGAGGGAGTTGTCATAGTAGGGCACCAAGGGGTGCCCCGCACCCTAGAATTATCAGGAATACCGGTGTGCCGTCGAGGATACTGTACATATGTAAAGTTAGTTTGTATAGCGTATTTTAGGCAAATGTACCTAAATTACCCTCTCTCTCTCTCTCTCTCGCCTATGGGGGCAAGAAGGTAAATGTCCCTTTCTTGCCGCCTATAAGTAAAGCCCCATGGGCATGTAAAGGAGGGAGACTCCTCATTCTACACACATGAGCAATACATTCATATTTACATGTCTTTGGCTCCTCCCCTTGGTCCTTCTCCCAAGATAAAGGGTACGGAGTGCCGGCACTCCGTACCCACTGTCTAGCCTTTTTATGCTACGACAAGAAGTACAAGGATAAGGTTTGTCATTTGTCCATGAAAAATCTGAACTTCATTTTCTTAGAGTTTGTATTAGTGACTGTCCATTCTGATGAATGAGTTCCGGTGTTCTGCGTTTGGTTTGATGCACCAATCGGGTATATCTCCATCACGGCATGCTACATGCCTGAATGGGAGAAGTGGTGGAAGAACGATGTCGAATTTTTTCTGCATATAACAAAACTTCAGGTCATGTTCCCCTCTACACTACTTGGAACCGGCGAAAATTGGACTTTGCTGAAGACATTTAGTGTGGCTGAATATCTTAACTACGAATCAGGTATCACCATTCCTTCTTGAGCTTGGATGCCTGAGAGTTTACAATTTATTTCCATGCTAGCCCATGTGGACAGCTTTTTATGTGAAGGTTTTTTGTATGCACAGTAAAGTTCTCCAAAACTAAAGGTCATTGGAGTCTTTGGCAATGACGCAAAAGCCACAGATATTCCTCTTGAAGTGTGGTGATACTACTTGCTGACAAATCGTCTTGAGGTTAGTTTTCAAATAAAGCAAAATATCTTCAATTATATCTTTATGCAGGTATACATAGCTAAGACATTTGTTTTGAACTATTATTTGTAACTTTACACTGTTCAATTTGACAAATTTGCAAGCCAATTTTAACGACGAGCTGCTAAACAGTTTGGTCAATTTCATCAGTCGATTGCTAACATTTATTGCAAAACCAGAGGGTTAGTAAACATGAATTTTACATCTTTGAACACGATTTCCTTGTAGTTCTTTTTTCCCCCAAATGTCCATTTATGTTGTGCTCCTCTCATGTGTGATCTATCTAATGGGTTTCGCTATGATTGTTGAATTGTTGTTGTAGGAGTTGGATATGGTTCCATTATACCTGATGCATCTAGTGCTGATTCGCATCCACTACTCAGGCATTGGCAGAAACTGTTGATAAATTGGTTGATAGTATATTGATGCAATGGATATGGTAACAAATTGATTTTGAATTGTTCTAATTATACTACTCAACAAATCTGAATTTGAACAGCTCCTATAAATCTGTAGCATTTATGTGATATCAACTGTTGCCATTAACAGGTTAAACTGAAACAAGGGTTGAAGACTGTCATGGCCATTTCTAGTGAGGGAAATGCATACCTACAAGTAAGTCTTGATGCCTTGATTCTTTCTTTTCCTTGTGCATTGTTTACAGCACCTTAGAACTGTCAGTTTATGTGATATCAAGTGTTTACAGCTCTTTCTATTAAAACGCCATCGCTATTTGCTCACGTTCTTCCTTGTAGACATGTCAACAATAATTGTAGCTGAAAACAATGCGTTGATTACTTTAAACTACTTTTTTTAGTTACAATTGAACTATATATTATGTATATAGCTGTATGGTGCTATAAAAAGACAACATACAACATCTTCTGTCACGACCAGGTCCACGACTAGGTAAGTTGTTGTCACGACCAGTTCCATGACCCGGTAAGTCGTCACGACCAGGTCTTAGTCGAAGGTTGTAGTCATGTAGGGCAGGGAACGCCGGTCGGAGTCTTCAGCTAGACGTCGTACTGCCTTGTCACGGTCTAAAGACCGAATTGGATAATCGTGGGTAATTACAGGCTTTGGCCCGGGCCTCGTCGACCAGGAGCCGTGATGGAGATAATAGGGACAAGGAAGGAAGCATGCGCTGGGAGGAGATGCGCAGGGAGGAAGAAGGCAGACAAGGAAGGAGGAATTAGTGATAATTCTTGCTTGCATTTCCATACGTGAGAAGCTCCTTAAATAAGGATAGCCCCACCAAACAATCATATCTAATCATACCAAACTTGGAGATAACAAATTAACTAAGCAATCTTTTCTGAAATGGAAAGTAACTAATGCGCCATATCTGATTGGCGTGATTTTTCGCCTCTAATATGTGGTGCCGACCATCACATCTCTCACTCCCTCGGCAAATAGCTCGTCCTCGAGCTGAAAGGAGGGGTAGAGACGCTTGAAGTCGTCCAATGGCTCCCATGATGTGTCGGCATCGGGCAAGGCCTCCCATTGAACCAAGACCTCCCAGTTACCGCGAGCTAGATGAGCACGCACCACGCACCGAGGCACTGGGATTATACGGCCATCCTGGAGTGCGGGTAATGCAAGAGGAGCAGCGGGCGGCTCGCCGTGGAATGTTTTGAGCATACTGATGTGAAATACATCATGAATACAAGCACGAGGCGGCAGCTCCAAGCGGTAAGCCACCGTGCCAACCCTTGCCAACACCTTGTACAGGCCATAAAATCGCGGCGCCGGCTTCTTATGGGCGCAGGCAGCGAGAGAGAGAGAGCCTGACAGTGATGAAGACAGGCACACCCACTGCCCAGGCTCGAAGGACAACTCGTGATGATGCTTGTCGTAGTGGTGTTTGTAGTGTTGTTGTGCCTGCAGGAGTCGTTCCTTCACCTCGGCTAGGAAGGTGTCATGGTCACGCAACATGGTGTCAGTGGCAGCCACCCGAGCATCGTTCTCCGTATACTGTCGCATGGTCGGTGGCTCCCGACCGTAGACCACCTTGAAGGGTGTGTCGCGGAGTGAGGACTGGAACGAAGTATTATAGCAACACTTTGCCCATGGCAGCCAGCGTAGCCATTGTCATGGACGGTCGCTGGGAAAACAACGAAGGCACATGGTCACAATCTTGTTGGCCACCTCCGTTTGCCCGTCGGATTGCGGGTGAAAAGCTGAGCTGAGATGGAGTTGTACGCCAGCGAGGTTGAAGAGATCCGTCCAAAAATTGCTTGTGAAAATGGGATCTCGGTCGCTCACAATAGAGCAGGGGAACCCGTGCAGCCGAACCACTGCTTCGAAGAAGACCGTAGCAACCGAACTCATCGTGTACGGATGTGCCAACAGAATGAAGTGGACGTATTTGGAGAACCGGTCTACCACTGTGAGGATGACCGATTTCCCATTTACGCGCGGCAGGCCCTCAATAAAATACATGGAAATGTCCTCCCAAATGCGTGAAGGAATGATTAGTGGTTGTAGCAGGCCGGCCGGATGAAGATGTTCGGACTTGTTGCGTTGGCAAGTTGCACAAGCACGAACAAAGTCCAACACCGTTGTCCGAACGTTGGGCGTGTGGAAGTCCGCCTGGAAGCGATGGAGCGTCTTCTGGACACCTTCATGGCCAATGGAGTGCGTCGCCTCCAGGGCCGATGCCAATGCCGGTGAGGAGGCCGGCAAGAATATCCGGCCTTGGTACTGGACCAAGCCATCGACGACACTCCATGGTAAGCTGAGAGTGTCAGCCAGCACCTGAGTCTGAAGGCGACTAAGCTCAATATCCCCATCGGTCTCCTTGCGAATGGCCTCGAAGAGGCCAAACAGGGGCCCTGAGATGACCAAAAGCTGACCGTCGGACCGGCCAGCCTCGACGTCCCATCGCGACAAGGCGTCGACGACTATGTTGAGGCGACTGGGCTTGAATTCCATGCGAAAGTCGTAGCCGAGGAGCTTGCTGACCCAATGGTGCTGCGGAATCGTGGAGTCGCTGGTCAAGTAAAAACTTGAGACTGTAATGGTCAGTACGTACCACGAATGGGCACCCCCATAGATACAGGCACCAATGGCGAATAGCTTGCACCAAGCCGATCAGTTGGTTTTCGTAGGCCGCCAGTTTGGCATGGCGTGGCGCTATCATGCGGCTGAAGAAGGCGATGGCACCTACTCCCTGGTGCAGGACGGCTCCAAAGCCTAAGCCGGACGCGTCGCACTCCACAATGAAGTCGACGGTGAAGTCGGGCAGTTGGAGGATAGGCGCCTCCACCAAGGCCACCTATAGAGTTTGGAATGCCACCGCCGCCGCTGGCGACCAAGCGAACGCCTCCTTCTTGAGCAGCTGCGTGCCACTGTGTCGAACCCCTCGATGAATTTGCGGTAGTAGCCCGCCAAGCCGAGGAAGGCGCAAAGGGCTCGGATGGTCCGTGGTTGTGGCCACTCTAGGACCGCCTGTACCTTCTGGGGATCCATGGCGACGCCGTCGACGGAGATGACATGGCCTAAGTATGCCACAGATGTCGTGCCGAATAGACACTTGGACTTCTTGAGAAAAAGCACGTTTTGCCTTAGCACGCAGAACACCGCTCGCACATGGCGGAGGTGTTTGGACCATGAAGAGTTGTAAATCAAAATGTCAAAAAAAAACAAGCACAAAACGTCGGAGGAAGGGTCGTACAAGATCATTCATCAATGCTTGAAACGTTGCCGAGGCGTTGGTGAGGTCGAATGGCATCACCAGGAACTCAAATAAGCCCTTGTGAGTGTGGAACGTCGTCTTCTCGATGTCCGGGGGGGTGCATGCGCACCTGATGGTACCCCGAACGCAAGTCCAGCTTGGTGATAAAGTGCGCACCGCGGAGCTCATCGACAACAGGAATGGGAAACTTGTCCTTGACAGTGCACTCATTGAGGGCCCTGTAGTCGACGCAGAAGCGCCATGAGCCGTCTCGCTTCTTGACAAGCAAGAATGGCGAGGAGAACGCCGAGTGACTGGGTTGTATGATTCCTTGGCGCTACATCTCGGCGCACTGCCTTTCGAGCTCATCCTTGAGGAGCTGGGGGTAGTAGTATGGTCGTACGGAATGGCCGGAGTGTTCGGCAGTAGAATGATGCGGTGGTCACGCCCACGTTCTGGCGGTAGCTTGGTTGGTTCGACAAAGATGTCGCCGAACTCGGCCAACAGCTCATCCATCAAGTCGGACGACAAGACTGCGCATGACCGTGGCATGTTGGATGGTGCGCCTAGCCCATGCTAGCACACCAAGCATTGGTCGCGATGGAACGTCATAGTGAGTGCTTCGAAATCCCACAGGACCGGCCCGAGGGTACACAGCCAGCAGCCACTGGACGCCGAGGATGACGTCGAATCCATCTAGTGGAATCGTGTAGCAGTCCACTTGGAAGTCTTCGGCCGCCACCTTGAACGGCAAGGAGTGACAGACGCCAGTACTGGGCACCCGCTCCCCGTTGGCGACAATGATCCACAGTCCCATGTGTGCCTGCGTGCGGAGGCTGAGGTGCGTAGCCGTCTCGTGATTGATGAAGTTGTGCAACGACCCCGAGTCGATGAGAGCCAGCAACACTGTTCTGGCCACTTCCACCGCTAGGTGTATGGTTTGGGTCGCGCGCGGTTGGATGCCAGTCAATGCATATAAGGATATGTCGGGCTCCTGCTCATTCTCCGGTGGTAAATCGTCATCGGCGTCATCACTTGGGGCCAGAAGCATGCACAAGCGCTTGCACCGATGATTTGGCGTAAACTTCTCCTCGCAATTGAAGCACAGGCTGGCTTCGCTGTGAGTTGCCATCTCAGCCGGCGTCAGGTAACGCCGGCGAAGACGTGGTTCCTGGGTGCCTCTTGCCGTGCGTGCGAGCGAGCCGTAGAAACTCTTTGCTGGCCGCTAGATTAGGCTGCTTCTTCTTGCTGCCACCGCCTACGCGCCGACTATTGCCGGCTGCTGCCATAGTGGCACCAGCTGTTTGGCTGCTTGTTGGGGTGGCAGCTGGCCGGCCACCTGAGCGTGCCTCTCGTAGGCCCAGGCGAGGGCCATTGCCATCTGGAGGCTCGCCGGGTTTTGTAGCTCGATGTCCATCTAAATGGGCTCCACCAAACCCGGGGTGAAGAGCTGCACCTGTTGGCGGGGTTGATGGTGCTCTGCACGACATAGTATCGCAAGGAAGTGTTGCTAGTACTCTTCCACGGTGCCAGCCTACGAGAGCTACTTGAGCTCCCCTAGAGGATTGTGCCTAATGGATGGCCCAAAGTGAAGGTTGACGTATTCCTTGAAATTCTTCCAGTTGGGCTCGCCTTCGTCTCGTTCCAACTGAAAGTACCATTGTTGAGCAATACCAACAAGGTGATATGAGGCAAGCCATACCTTCTCCGCTTCCGGCGTTTTCTGTCCCCGAAAAAATTGATCACAGCATTGCAACCATCCTAGGGGATCTTCCTTGCCGTCATACATCGGGAACTCCAGCTTGTGGAAACGTGGGGGGTTGCTCCCCTCCGTGCGCTGGTTGGACACGCTAGCGGTGCCGAATGGCACCGGTAGCAACCCGTTGCCTGCAGTGCGTTTCTCCTTCTCCACTATGCTGATGCGATCTGTCAGGCTGATGATCGCGTTCTTGAGCTCGGTTATTGTAGACACCATGGTTGGAATCTGATCGATGGTGCCCTTCAGGTCGGTTAGCTGTGCCTTCACATCGGACATGTCTACCGTCAATACAGCCACCTGCTGTTCAACGACAGCCATTTGTTCTTCAGAATCCATGGTAGTATCGTTGCCACGAGAGATCGCTGGCTCTGATACCAAGTTGTCTCGACCAGGTCCACGACCAGGGTAAGTCGTCATGACCAGGTCCACGACCAGGTCTTGGTCGAAGGTTGTAGTCGTGCAGGGTAGGGAACGCCGGTCGGAGTCTTTGGCTAGACGTCGTACTACCTTGTCACGGTCTAGAGACCGAATTGGATAATCGTGGGTAATTGTAGGCTTTGGCCCGGGCCTCGTCGACTAGGAGCTGTGATGGAGATAACAGGGACAGGGAAGGAAGCATGCGCAGGAAAGAAGAAGGCATACAAGGAAGGAGGAATTAGGGATAATTCTGTTGGGAAACTATGGGCCTGGCCCAGAAGCCGGCCCATGTATGGGCTCCCCATCCCAAACCCTAGCAGGGTCTGTAGTCTATAAATAGGGGGTGCTATTCATTGTAAAGTGATTGATCGATTGATGAAGGAATAAAGAGAAGCAAGAAGTCCCCTATATCTCTGTGTTCAATCTCTTATTCTGTTCTTGTGTTCTTGATTTGTTCTAAGCGATTCTACGCTTGTCTCGCGAGGTAATCGATTTGGACTCGCCAAATGACGGTTACTCAACACGTTATCAGCACGATCGACTCTCCTCGCATCGAAAAGGTAACTGTCGATGAACGACACTCGTAGATTGAATCGTTTTCTTTCTAGATCGTTTTCAATTCTACAAATTCGCTTTCTAGATTGATTTTCTACGGTGCAAATCCTTTCTAATCTATCGTGAGCCGACTTGAAGTCGCCGACACAATGTCGATGGATAGATTGCATGAAAGATTGGATGTCGATTGTACCCGTAGATTGAAAGTTGCAAATCCGTTCTAACCTACCGCGAGCCGACTTGAAGTCGCTGGCAAAGCCGATCGGTGGTTGCATGAAAGAATTGATGTTGATTGCACTATATTGTATTGCATTGCATCACATGAACAGTATATTGAAAGCAATGGCACAAAAGACACCATGTGCATGTGCATGGCATCGCCTGCAAACGGCCGTCACCACCTCCGCGATACGTTACCGGTCGGCTAGTCCGCCACCACGCATCGCTACGGAGACAACGACAGAGCCATGCAATGCCGCCACAAGATAGCCGCCTCGCAGCATGCCATCATAACGTGTTCGCGCGCCCACCCGTAGCTTCGCACAAGATAAGTCGAGCGCTGCGGCCAGCCACCGCCACCCGACGCTGCGCACCAAGCGTTCCGCCGGCGCCGCCTCCACCACGCACACAAGACGGCGCTTCGCCGCGCCACTGGGGCGCTTCCGCCGCTTTGAGCAACCGCCGCCGCTGCTGCAAACCCGAGTTCCCGCGTTAGCGCCCGATGGCCACGCGCCGAGCCGCCGCTTGAAGCGCCGCACCCGAGCCGCCGCCACCTGCACCGCCTTGGCCGCCTCCGCCGAGGCCGCACCGCGCCTACCAGAAGCCCTCCCGCGAGAGCGATCCGCCGCCTCGGCGCGCCGCCTACCCGCGGATCCGCTGCGCCACCGGAGCTGCTGCAGCCTCGCCCGAACGGGCCGACGCCTCCTCGCCGCCGCCCGCCCACGCCTCGCCAAGCCCCCAGAAGCTGCCCATAACCGCCATCGCCATCACATTTATGGTCGCTATCACGCTGCCTTCGCAGCTGCCACCACGAGCCGCTGGCCGCTTCACACAAGCCAAGGCGCCGCCGCCTTGGGAGCCGGGAGGTAGGGTAAACCCTACCGAGCCTTTTTAGTGCCACGGATGGGTTTAATGGGCCTAAGAAGGTTGCTTTTAGGCGGAAAAGGCGGTTAGATGGAAAAAAAAAAAAAAATGGGGAAAAGCAAAAGAATTCCAAATTTTATGAATAGGCCTCCTGAAATCTAAAATTTACGTGAAATTTTTCTCTGAATCAAAAATTTCGCTTTTAACCCTTAAATTGCGACCACGAAAGTCATTTTTCCAAACAGAAAAGAGCCTCGAATTCAATTTTGAATCGTTTTTGCATTTGAAGCATGTTTAATTTTGTTATTATTATTTCTATGCAATTTATGTATTGTATTTATCGTTTTGATTATCTGTGATTATTTATATTGCTTTTAATCACCGAAAATAGCAAAGAATCATGAAAATGCATAGAAAAGTACGAACACGAACCGGAGTTCAATAGTATTATGAGAATTTTACAACCATTTTTGTAAATTACCAAAGAGAATCTAATGAACTCTTTGCATGAATATGAAGACGACTGGCATCACGAACCAGAGTTCAAGAATCGACCCAAGATGGCGTAATTTGTACAAGTCTTCAACTCTGTGATAATGTAATCACGGATAAGCAGAAGATTGAGAAGACTCTCTCTACCTTTCACCCAAATGCGGTGCAATCCGCACGCAACTATCGTCAAAACGGCTACACGGAGTATGCCGCATTAATTGACACCATGCAAGTTGCAGAAGCTTAAGATAATGTTCTAAAGAAGAACTACATCTCATAGCCACCTAGTAGCAATGTTGGCCATGAAGCCAATGTTAGCAACTACAATGTGATAAAGCCTCTCACGAAGGAGAGGAGCAAGAAGGGTAAGGTCGTGAGTCGCACGTTATTGATGCTTTCCAGTCTAACAAGAAGGGCATAGGACAACATGAGGCACACCTCGCCATTGCAGGCGCGGAAGATCCACACCCATTAGTTGCACTCATGGATGTGGACAGCCTAGCAGCAGCCCCATTATCCCTCCTCTGGACATCGCAGCGGCCGCAGTCGTAGTTGCCCAATAGGAGAAGATCTCCATGGAGCAGATTAAGGCAGAAGTTTCTGAATACTTCGCTGATTCGATCTAGTGCACGCATTGCACTTGGATCTTTTATAGTAACTTGCAGTTTGTAATTGAAGTAGAACATTGAATTATTTTTTAATAATGGTTGTAAGTTCTAGTAGAGCAAAGCATTAAATTCTTATGACGAGTCCCGCAAGACTTATTCCGTATTTATAATAACAAGTTATGTTCGATATTTGAAGTATTTTATTTATGTGTTGCTTGCTTTACGCTACATATTAATAAAGTACATTATATTAGAACGCGTGGCGCCTTATTGGAGGAAGTGTGCTTAGCGGTAGCGGCACAATAAATACCATCTTGAGAGAGACGAAAATCTTTGATCGATCGGCAAGAATGTCAGTAGTCTTACGACAATCGCAGCGAATGATACTCTCAAGGATATTCGCATAAGCGGTTTCCACGTAGAGATCAAGAAGAGTATGGTAAGAAATACCGCCATTATAAAGCGTGAAGAAAGTAGAAAATGGTATCGAACGACTTCCTTCATTTGAAATGGGCTATACTACACTAATATTAAGGCATCTGCAGCCTATACTGCCCTGAAAACCGTATTTAGAAGCTCTGAACCTTTTCTATCTCTGGCATGATAGATTATGCCGCCTAGGTCTTAGAATGGTGAGAAATATTATTAACAATTCACAGGACATAATGTCAATGTAAAGAATTTCCTAATCAGAAGATTTTGTGTGCCTTGCAGTGCCACCGAATTTAATTACTAAACCTTCGCTCAAAGCGAAGGATGAAGTTCCTACATTCTGGACCGTATCCAGGGAGACTTTTTTCGGTCCTATACAGCCCCTGTAGGGCCATTTAGGTATTTTATAGTGCTCATCAATGCTTCCTCGAAATGGTCGCATGTATGTTTATTGTCTACGAGAAACCGTGCTTTTGCAAAGCTAAATCTCGCAGATAATTAAAATTAGAAATAATTTCCGATCATCATGTGAAGTCCACCGAATGGACAACGAGAATTTACTTCAAAGGCATTTGATGATTATTGTATGGCAATGGGAATTAAAAGTTGAGCATTTTGTACCGCATGTCCACACCTAGAATGGACTAGCATAGGCATTAATTACAAGGAGTAAATTTATTGCCTGACCACCTTTGAAGAATTGTAATTTACCAACTGCATGTTGGGGACACGTAGTCCTGCTCGCAGCAACTCTCATCAATTTTAGACCACCGCATATAACATCCATTCACCGTGCAACTAGCGCAAGGGTCGAGATGAAAACTTCTCATCTTTGAAGGTTTGGTTGCAAGGTTTATATACCTATACCATTACCACAGCGAACTGCAATGGGCCTTCTCCGAAAGTCTGGGATATACGCTGGTTATGTGATAGCATCCATAATCAGGTATTTGGAACCTATGATGAGAGATTTGCATACTGCCCGATTCACTGATAGTATATTAGATGAGGCTAGTTTCCCGTCATTAGGGGGAGGAAATCAACCTCTTGATGAAAATATCGGGAAATAGAAAAGTCCAGAAGATAATTGCAGTCCAGAAGATAATTGAAATCCATGTACATGACCCGCGCACTAGTAAAGCAAATAGAGAAGTCCAGAAGATAAATGAAGTCTAGAAGATAATTGATTTGTAAGTATCAGCGAATCAGCTGCCTAACCACTTTAGTGATTTGAAGAGCGTGACCGAGTCGCATATGCCTGTACGCAATGCACCGGAGAGGGTTGAAATACCAATGAAGGTATCGCTTATCCCGTCCTAAGGCCTCTGAAAGGACGAGAACTCCGGCCCCTCAAATCCTAAGTAACCGGGGACGCTTGGCGAAAAAGGATAAGAAGGACTTGACACAGCCGATCACCAAAGTTCCCCAGAACTAGAAGGGGAGCCAATTGAGACCTGGCACCAGTATGAAACCTTCAAAAAAAATGCATACTAGAATTGAACATCCCCATGAAGGGAGACATCAGCATGGATGTGTGCGCACACGTCGGAGCTGAAACACTAAAGGGACTTGCCCCCGTAATTGAAAGCAGCGGTGAGCAAGTAGAAGCATTAGAAGAATCGCCCCTTGAAGAAATAGCTATAAACTTTGTGACCTCGGGAGAATCTATGAATAAGACAACAGCCAATGTCGACATTGATTTTGCAAAGAAAATTGCCACAATCATCGATCTTGATCCAGAGCCTGTATCACTCACTGAATGAAAGAAAAGATCAGAGTGGGAAGATTGAAAGAAGACAATAGAAGCAAAATTATTATCTCTGAATAAAAAGAAAGGTGCTTGGGCCTGTAAGCCACACGCCTCCCTATGTGCACCCCGTAGGGCATAAGTGGATATTTGTTCGAAAGAGAAATGAAAATAATGAAGTAAAGAAAGGCTTGTTGCACAAGGTTTCACTCAACATCCAGGAGTTGTTTATGAAGAAACCTATTTCCCGGTCATGGGCGGAACCACCCTTTAGATATTTAATCTCAATGGTAGTAAACTTGAAGTTAAAAGTGAAATTGATGGATGTTGTAACAGCATATCTTTATGAAATATTGGATTCGGACATTTATATGAAAATACCTGAATGTATCCCTGTCCCGAACCAAGACAGAGCAAATAGAAATTTGTATAGTGTGAAACTCAGAAAGTCACTGTGCAGACGTAAGCAATCAGGCAGGATGCGGTATAATCGCTTGAAGTGACTTCCTATGCAAGAAAGGCTACACGAACAATGAGAATAATCCCTGTGTATTTATACAATGATCCCAAGATGGATTTTGTATAATCTCAGTGTATGAAGATGATCTGAATATCATTAGAACCCTGAAAGGTATTAAGAAAGCAAGCTCTCACTTGGAGTCAGAGTTCGAAATGAAAGAATTGGGTAAAACCAAATATTGCCTAGGCTCATGACTTGAGCATACCCTGAAGGGATTTTAGTACATCACCAACCTACACTCAGAAGGTGTTAGAAAGGTTTGATTTTGAAAGGCATACCCTTTGAAATTGCCAATGGTCGGGAGATATTTGCAGCAAGACAAAGACCCGTACAGACCTAAAGAAGAGGGGGAGGAAGTCCTGGGACCGGAATTCCTATACTTAAGTGCGATAGGAGCACTCATGTATTTAGCAAATTGTACTAGATCGGCCATTGCATTTGCCGTTAACCTATTAGCAAGGTATAGTGCAGAATCTACCAAAGGCATTGGTAGGGAATGAAGAACATCTTCCGATACCTCCAAGGAAGCAGGGAACTTGGTCTATTCTATAGAAAGAACTAAGACCTAAATATGAATGGCTATGCAGATGATGGGTACCTGTAGAACCCGCATACAGCCAAGTCGCAAACAAGCTATGTTTCCCATGTGGTGGAACTGCAATTCCATAGAAATCATCTAAGCAGAGTCTTGTATCGACTCCGATGAACCACTTGAAAATCATAGCATTGTACGAGGCCTCACGAGAATGTGTTTGGCTTCGGCGGATGATTCACCATATCCAGTAGTCGTGTGGATTGAATACCGCGCAAACCCCCACTATTATCTATGAAGATAATGCAGCTTGTGTTGCACAAGTGCAGGTGGGTTATATGAAGAGTCATCTCACAAAGCATATCAACCCCAAGTTCTTCTATGCTCATGAATTGCAAAAGATGAACGAAATTAAAGTACTGCATACTAAGTCATGTGAAAATCTTGTAGATTTATTCACTAAGTTAGTTCCAGCATCTAGCTTTGAAAGGTGCATACGTGGAATTGTAATGACGAGACTTAGAGAAGTGCGTAATCAGGGGAGAATCTTCACGAACTCATTATTGAAACTTGATCACTTAAGATCGAGTACCCAAAGAGTAAATCCTAGAGATTAAATGAAATTGGGTGGATTGTACTCTTTTTCCTTGACGAAGTTTTCCCAAGTTTCTCGGCTAAGGTTTTTAATGAGGCAATTCGTGCAACGCAGCAGAACTTGTATCATGTGCTCTTTCTCTAAATTTTTTCCACTGGGTTTTTATGGAGTTTTGACGAGGCATGAACATGTAAGGATGGGTGCCTAAGGGGGAGTGTTGGGAAACTATGGGCCTGGCCTAGAAGCCGGCCCATGTATGGGCTCCCCATCCCAAACCCTAGCAGGGTCTGTAGTCTATAAATAGGGGGTGCTATTCATTGTAAAGTGATTGATCGATTGATGAAGGAATAAAGAGAAGCAAGAAGTCCCCTATATCTCTGTGTTCAATCTCTTATTCTGTTTTTGTGTTCTTGATTTGTTCTAAGCGATTCTACGTTTGCTGCGAGGTAATCGTTCGGACTGGACTCGCCAGCGACGGTTACTCAACAAATTCTTGCTTACATTTCCATACGTGAGAAGCTCCTTAAATAAGGATAGCCCTACCTAACAATCATATCCAATCATACCAAACTTGGAGATAACAAAATTAACTATTTCTGAAATGGAAAGTAACTAATGCATCATATCTAATTGACATGATTTGCGCATCTGATATGTTGTGCTGACCATCACATCTTCCGTCTTACAATTCGGATGCACACCGTCTCTTTTCTCTAAATAGAAACACTTTTGCTGTTAGTCAGCAAATACTATGTAGTTCTTGTAGTTCTCTTTATAGGCTGTATCATTTTGTCCCTACTTGTTTCGTACTATACACTGCGTCATACTCGGTGTTCTATTATGCAAATTTCAGATCAACGTGCAACACTTTTAGTTTCCCGATACAGTCTCCCAGCTACCTGATACAAAGCTACTAAAGCATTAAAACGTGCTGAATTTATCTAACAATGTATTCTCACTTAAAATATGTTAACATATTACTTATTAGTTTAACTACATGGCCTTTTTCGAGTCTTCTAATTATTTACTTCTCTATTGGTGTCCTAATTTCACTCTTCGTTAGTATCCCATTTTTACTTTTTATGGCTATTTTTCTTCGCTCACCTAGTCATCATCAAACAGTTGCTCAGCAAGAGCCTTGGCAAGCTCAGTTTTACCGACACCGGTGGGTCCAAGAAAGAGGAATGAGCCCGTAGGCTGCTGTGGGCCGTCCAAGACCAGTCCTTGACCTCAAAACAGCCTCTGCAACAGCGTTGACGGCTTCTTGCTGACCAACCACCTCTGGTGCAATCTATCAGCCAGCCCAACCAATCTCTCCTCCTCATTTTGTCCAAGCCTAGTAAAAGGAATGCCAGTCCAGCGGCTCACCACCTGTACATAACAAATACATTGTTTCCATACAACGTTGTACGTACTGGAAGTGAAAAATACTGCATCAAATTGCTTGGAATTTTTTACGGATACGACCGGTTTTCGTCACGTATTTGTAAATTTAATCATGCGGACGATATATTTACATATCTAGCACCGCCGGCACACGGTCACCATGCACCAACATGACACTTGGCGTTAGCGCACGGCCACCATGCACCAACGCGCCGACCGTCGCCACCTCAGCGCCGACGCGGCGCCACCATGCACCAATCATCAAACCCAATTAGTGTTAGGTTAATTAGTGGTTAGGTTAGGTTCGTTAATTAGTTACATTAGTTAGTTTTCGGTTAAAATGTGAAGGAATTTTAAAATATAGCAAATGAGTCCAAAAAATTATAAAAAAATTTGTGAAGCCTCCGACACCATATACTTGTTTGTGTAAATTTTCCATAATTTTATTCTTTCAGAATTGTTCTCACTATTTCGTATAAGTGTCATGTTCGTATGAATCAATAAATATAAAAAATGAGCTCGAAAAATTATAAATTTTATTTTGAAGGATCCTTACGCAGTGGATTTGATTGTGTAATATTTCGGCAATTTTATATGTGTTCTGATATTGTCTCGAAAATTTAGGATTTAGGTCGCGGAAATTTCGATTTTAGGTTTCGGAAATTAGTGTTTCATGATTTCATGTGACTTGGAATGTATATAAAAAAACTACATTGCAACTCCATTGGAGATATCGATATACAATATGGCGCTGGAGTACATACGTAATAACTAAAATACGCGTACAAATATAGCAAAACAAAATATGAATACAAATATACCCAAGCATAATCACATAACACATGATATACCAAAGTCTAGATAAGTTTGTGCATGAACCGGGATGAAGGAGGAGAGGTATTATCACATGTAACTCGATTAAATAGGATACTCTTTGTTTATTTATCGGTTTAATGTGGATGATGTTCTTTAATACTGTATTGTACGACATGCTAGATAAGATTGTGCATGAACCAACTGAGAAAATACGTAGCATGCAGATCATATAACGATGTACCGTAACCTACGACTCGTTTGCGTTTCGAAGGCTACGGTACATCGTCATATGATCTGCACGTCACGCATTTCTCTCGGTTGGTTTATGCACAATCTTATGTAGCAAATAGTGTCATATTTAACGATGTGTGCAACTAATCTCCGTGGCACCATAATGAGTACCCCTTGTCTCGGGGCTGCCCACGGTGGCGGTGAGTATAGAAGTTGTCCATGTCCTATGATTTCATGATATAAGTGGATCGTACAGTAAGAAATGTAACAAAGATGCAAATTATATATAACTCACGTCTTCGATACGGTGTGCGCCCGGTCGACTTGATACGCTTCAACGTCGGTCGGTCTCGGTCGAAGGACCCTTCCCCTTCCCCTTGCCCTTGTCGCCGGACTCTCCACGTCGGGCTAGTGTATCGAAGTCGTCAATGTCCTGCGATTCAATGATGTAAGTGGATCGTACAGTGAAAAACGTAACAATGATGTAAATTCTTCATATAACTCACGTCGTCGATATAGATTACGCCGGAGCGGCTGGATACATTATGGCGGTCGGGCTCAGTTGCATGAGCATTTCCCTTCCCCTTGTCGCGGGACTCTTCGACGCCATATTGTATATCGACGTCTCCAATGGAGTTGCAATGTAGCTTTTTTATACATTCCAAGTCACATAAAATCATGAAACCCTAATTTTCGAAACCTAAAATCGAAATTTTCGCGACCTAAATCCTAAATTTTCGAGACAATACCAGAACACATATAAAATTGCCGAAACATTACACAATCAAGTCCATTGCGTGAAGACCTTTCAAAATAAAATTCATAATTTTTTGAGCTCATTTTCTACATTTATTGATTCATACGAACATAACACTTATACGAAATAGCGAGAACAATTCTGAACGAATAAAATTATGAAAAATTTACACAAGTACACGGTGTCGGAAGACTATAAAAAAAATTTATAATTTTTTAGACTCATTTGCTATATTTTAAAATTTATCCAAATTTCAACCGAAAACTAACTAACCTAACTAACCTAACCTATGCACTAATTAACCTGGGGCGCATGCGCCAAGGGTGGCTGGCGCATGGTGGCGTCGCGCCGGCGCGTAGGTGGCGGCACCAAGTGTCGTCCTATCTGGCGTTAGCGCACAGTAGCCGTACGCCGACGGTGCTAGATATGCAAATACATCGCCCGCGTGATCAAATCCGCAAATAAGCGATGAAAACCGACCGTATCCGCCAAAAATTCAATTGCTTGTAACAAACATACCTCAGCAGTCTCCGTCTCTGTTAACATCAAATTCTCTCCAGTCTCACCCTCTAGCTTGGCAATGGCAGCATCAATCTCCTGCATAGCACCATATCTGAGGTCAGCCACACGGGCCAAATCCATCCGGCGCTCGGCCTCCTGCAGGGTGAACAGCAGCTCTTCATGACGCTGCTTCAGTCTCCTGATCTCATCTATTCGTTCTTTCTCCTTGCGATGCTTCATCTGCAGCGGCTGCAGCTTGTCCCTCAAATCATCCAATTCTTTCCTGACCTGAAACCAGTCAGGTTTGCACACTGCCAATACTAAATAGAACAAAGCAACTGCACTACAAAACTAGAGAGATCAAAATCATCAGTCACGCACCTCAACTAGCCGAGCTTTGCTGGCCTTGTCTTTTTCCTTCTCAAGGGCGTGAAGCTCGACTTCAAGCTGAATCCTTTTCCTCTCCAGATTGTCAATCTCTTCCGGCTTGCTATCAAGTTGCACTCACGTTTGCGCAGGCCTCGTCAACCAAATCGATTGCTTTATCAGGTAGATGGCGACCTACATAAAACAGCAAAATCACCCATTTGAGACCAGCGATCAAGGCAAAAATTGAAAGATTGACCAATCCAATCATAATATCTAGTACAAATTAACCTCAGAAATGTGAACAAAGACACTTACCCATAATGTACCTCGACGAGAGCTGCGCGGCGACTACAAGCGCACGGTCCTGGATCCTCACACCATGGTGCCCCTCGTACTTCTCCTTGAGCCCTCTCAGTATACTGACGGTGTCGGCGACGCTGGGCTCGGCCACGAAAACTTGCTGGAACCGCCTCTCGAACGCCGCGTCCTTCTCGACGTACTTCCTGTACTCCTCGAGCGTTGTCGCGCCAATGCACCTAAGCTGCCCCCTCGCGAGCATTGGCTTGAACAGGTTGGCCGCGTCCATGGATACCTCCGTCCTCCCGGCGCCGAGCACGAGGTGTATCTCGTCGATGAACAGTATCACCTTCCCCCTCGGCCTCTTCCACCTCCTTGAGCACGGCCTTGAGCCGCTCCTCGAACTCGCCGCGGTACTTGGCGCCGGCGACGAGCGCGCCCATGTCGAGCGCGACGAGGCGCACGTCGAGGAGGTTGCTTGGGACATCTCCGCGCACGATGCGCTGCGCGAGCCCCTCCACGACGGCTGTCTTGCCCACGCCGGGCTCGCCGATGAGGACGGGGTTGTTCTTGGTGCGCCGCGACAGTATCCGCACCACGCGGCGGATCTCCTCGTCGCGGCCGATGACCGGGTCGAGCTTGCCCGCCACCTCGACGAGGTCGCGGCCGTAGGTCTTGAGGGCCTGGAAGTTGGTGTCCCCCGAGGCGGACTCCACGCTGCGGTTGCCTCTGCCGCGGAGCTTCTCCACCTCGGCCTTCACCCGCGAGGCGGACACGCCAGCCTCCTTGAGCGCGTCGGAGATCTGAGAGTCCACGAGGAGGCCGATGAGCAGCTGGTCGACGGCGAGATAGGAGTCGCCGCGCGACTTCCGCGCGGCGGCCACGACGCGCTCGAAGGAGTCTGCAGCGTCGTTGCCTCCGGACGCATGGGCGACAACCTGCCGGAGGATGCCGGACCTATCCGCCGCGAGCGCCGCGGCGAGGTGCAGCGGCGTGAGCTGCGCGTGGCCAGCCTCCGACGCCATGAGGAGAAAGTTCTCCGGAAGTCAGAACGGCGTGGAAATGGATGACTGACGCGTGTCTATGCGGCCGTCGGCTTTTGTTACGGGTATAACTGGGAACATATCATGTGCATATGGACTGATTTACGGATATATACACATGGTGCATCCTAGCCGTCTATCACGAAAAGCGTGGTTGAGATCAACTGAGCCTCTCACTTCACGCTATTTTGCAAAACCTCCCCGCCCAAATGGAGCTACTCACATTTCGCCCCCCGCGCTCATCTCCTCCAGCCCGAGCGGCCTAGCTATTCCCTCTTGCTAGGGTTCAGCGCCGCCCTCCTGCGCCGGCCCGCTGCTCGGCGACTCGATGACGCCTCCTGCCCCGCGCTATCCCCCTACTCCGCGTCGCCCCATGTTGTGCGCCGTCCCCTACTCCACGCCGGCCCCTTCTCGACGTCGCTCCCCTGCGCCCCCACGCCCCCTCTGCACTACACCGAGCCACCCCCGTCGAGTCTCCGCGCACATAGCTCCGTGGCGGCGATGCCCCCGTCCGGCGCTGCATGTTTCGGTCCTGACACCCCTCACCCGCAGGATAGCGGCAGCGACCCAATCCACTCCGACCTCAGCCTGTCTCCTTCCTTGAGACCCTAATCCATTACTCATTGCTTTCTATGTATGATTAATCCTGTGGTAATTGATGAGTGTTTGAGGCAGCTGGGCAAAGGGGACGCCGACTCATGGACATGCCATGCCCAGAAGTACTTCCTCCGGCATACTAACTCTGGCAAGAAGAAGCATCGAACCAGCCTCTTCGATGTTGGCATCGCAAACATCAACAATGATCAAGTGCATCAACTTAACATTTGGAATTTTTGAGTTTAACAATTGTAAAATTTCAGTTTAACATTTCCATTTTCACTTGTTGTACAACATGGTAATGGATGGGAATGAATTATGTTATGTCAAATTGAATTTGACTAGTGTCAAATTGGATGTTTGTGAAATTAATTCAGATGTTGAACAAATGAAATGAATTCATAATGTTCAGAATGGTGCTCTAGTTGAAGCTCCTCCTCAGTCCTTGAATGCACTTGACGCTCGATGCTTGATCCTTGGATGTACTTGAGCCTTGAATGTATTGGATGATTCATGTATAAATAGTGATTGAGGAACTGCAGTATTGGAGAAATTTGTTGGAGAATTATGTATTGGATTATTCATGTATTGGTCGAGACTTGCTTGCTACCTCTTTCGCTGTTTTGTGAATGTCCATATTGTATTGGATCGCATTTGTTGGAGAAATTGCCTACTGGAAACATGTATTAGCAGTGATATGTGGAATCTAGTACTGCTATGTTATGAAAAAAAAAAATCATTGTAGTTTGAAGTTTTTATGTTTTGGAACCTTGTAGCTGGAAGCTTCTTATGTATTGCAACTTTGATGTCGTGTTCCCTTTATGAAATGTTGTTATTGTTGCATCTTGGGAAAATATTAAACTTGATGTTGTGTTGGAATCATGGTTGTTGTTATGCAAGTGTAGCTATTTTGGCTTAAGTATGGTTAAGAGAAGAATATGCAAACATTGTTGCTACAGCCCTAAAATAGAATTTCTGTTGAGGTCATGTAAACGGGCATTCTATACCTTTGTTCTGGATCCTACAAAGAATTCCAAGCTGTCATTTTAATGTTGATGAATATATTGCGCAAAGAATTCCAAGCATTTATATGTAGCAGGCAACAGCAGATTTAGATCATCAGTGTCAAGCTTGCACAACCTAATTCTGTCGAACAACCTACATCAAGCTTGCACTAACGAAAATACATTCCATAACTCCAGAAATCTAAAGCTCAACATTTCTGAAATTAAGAGTATTACATGTCCATGACTGCAGAACAAAATTGTTAGTTCTTCTTCTCCAGAATATCTTGATGTGTGCAAGTTTGGTCAATTGTTAGTTCTCCTTCTCCAGAATATCTTGATGTATGCATTCAGAAAACAGTATCAGGTTTTTGCTAACAGTATCAGGTTTTTGCTTCCAACGTGGACAAAGTTATACTAGCGTTTCACATGGATCTATGTGAATTCCAGACAAACAGTGTGATCTACACTGAAATTCTGGACAACTGAAATGCCCTTAGCCCATCAGTGTGATCTGCACCATCATCCAGAATCCAGAATGACGAGCAATGCACCATCTATGTGAATTCTGGATAAACATCCAAAATCCAGAAACATTAGAAGACAAACATCCAGAATCCAGAATCAGTCTGTATGCAAATTTTGGACAAACATCCATAATCCAGATTGTTGCAATCAGAAATTCTGGACAGACATCACAAGACATACATCCATAATTCTACACTCCATTGCTTCAAGACAATAATCAATTCTACACTCCATTGCTTCAAGACAATCATCAATTCTACACATTTCTCGTCCATCCTAATACTGTTGCTTGTAGCTGCTTTCTGTGATTGGAGCCCATATCAAGAGCTTGAGTTGGTTCCACAAAAATCAGAAATTACAACCCATATTGGACATTAATGACTAAAGAGGCAGCACACAACCACATTCCAATTCTCATGAACATAAATCATGTACAAAATTTCACAAAAAAATATGCATGCTTCAAGTATATGCTTCCATTCACCCATTCATAAAAGCAAAAGGCATAAAGTTTGAGGTACATGTTTCCATTATAATTTTTACAACACAGTAGTAATACATCCTCGATAGAACTAACATGAATATTAATCTTTACTAATACAGGGGAACTTGCCAATCTTTTTGCTTCTAGAAACCGCTCAAATCAATCAAAACAAAAAGAAATCGACCAAATCTTTGGCATGGAGCAAGTGGTAGCCCACTTGAAGCACACATCGACGACTCGGAGTGCACCTCAGCGTGTGGCTTCTTCTTCTCCAATCATGTTCGCTGGGGATGGCCATAGGGGAGGCGATGGGATGGCCAGGGGCAGCTCTCGGCGATATGGGCAGGGGTGTCGCTGCAACGGCGGTGCTGGCCATGGGTGGCTCGCTTCTCTCGGTGCAGTGTAGTGCATAGGGAGGCGGCGCTGCGCTGGGGAGGGGACTTGGCGCAGGGTGCGGCGCGGCGCTGAGGAGGGGAGGTGGCGCATGGAGCGGTGGCGCGACGCAGTGCAGTCCCTCCAAACCCTAGCGCACATGGGTTTGGTTTGGGGAGGAACGAGTCGAGTGGGAAGAATGCGGGAACGGGGAGGCCATGGGCAGGGGCGTCGCCGCAGTGGCGGTGCTAGCCATGGGCGGCTCGCCTCTTTCCCTAACCCTAATCCTGCCTCCGATTTGGGAATGCGGAGGAGTCGATGGGTTCGAGACTTCGAAACAAGCGAGCAAGAGGGGGTTTTTGCAAAGAATCGGGTGCGCACAGGGGGGTTTCGCAAAAAGCGCGAAAGTGGAGAGGTGGGAACGCTCGCCTCCATCTAAACGGCACGTTTCGGATCGGATGGCCGAGATGCCTCATGTGCATATGTCCACAAATTAGTGTATGTACACCAGATATGCCGCCTATAACTGGTGCAGGGCCAAAGAAACATTTTTAGGCTGGCTGCTGCCTGTGGACCCACGTGTCGTTGGAGATACTACTCTAGGAGGTTGAGGGTAAAAAGGAGACCCTATGGATGTAAAAAGGAAACCCTAGGGAGGTAAGCCACCAGCAACCATCTTCTTCTTCGCCCTACGGCTTTCCTTCCAAAATCTTCAAAACTCTTCCGCCTTCGGCATACTGCCTCAACCCCACAGGCTGAATGTCGGCCATGAGCTCACCGTCCCTCACCATCCACACCTCATACTTTGAACTGGAAAAATGGGACCCTCAAATGCGAATTATTAATGTTGAATCGTGATTTGAAACAACTTTCAACTAAAATCAAGGGACTTCTAACTCAAAATTGGAAAAAGGTTTTCGATTTGGATTAAAAAAAAACTACTTTCGGTTAAAATATCGGGAATATAAACTCAAATTTGAACAAGCTTATATTTGGGGCAATTTACAACTAAATCCGGCAACTTTCAACTCAAACTAGGGCAATATTTATTTATTTATTAAAAGGGGCGGCAGAGAGGAGTTTTATTGGCGCAAACAAGGTGGCAATGCACGCACATGGCGTGCCTATGGCGGCGCTCCTGTCACATGGGCACATCATATAGGGTTTTGATATATTGAGGGGCACAAGGTGAATCGAGGTGTTGTGTCACGCTCAACATCTAGAATGCCTGAGCTGTGTCATTTTGATGTCTTGTAGATGATGAATGCCCATATTTGAATATTTGTTCTGCTGATCAATCCGAGCTAGTTTTATCTGGAAAATTTGGGTTCTTTGGGTTCCTAGTTGTGTAGAAGGCTATCATAGTAGTAAACTCAGTGTTTGTAGATTTGGAATATGGAATCTAGATGTGAGGAACTGCAGCTTGAAGCATAAAGATTTATGGGACTGATGTGCATTGTTGTGCCACAGCTTGAGGATCTTTAGCTATGATTTACCCAGTATTTCGTACTTTGAAGTGTTCAATTGGAAGTAATGGTTGTGCCTCTGTGATCTCGATGCGTAATGAGCAACAGCTAGCTTGTAAATTTAATTATTTTATAGCTGCTAAATGCAAAATCTTGTCACACACAAGTAGTTGTGGTAGGAACTCGGAACTGTATGATTTGATTTATACAAATTTGAACCATGGATTTGTTGGAACATTGTTATTACCACCGGCATATTGTACTTTAAGGCTTACCTCGCAATATATGGTGAGTGTATTGATTTAAGGTGAGAACTTCAACCGGAACAAATCACATTTGTAAACCAAAGTTTATACGATTTACCTTTTACCTTAAATATCCTTGTCATTGTGCGCATGTGGCCTTTTGCTTACTGTTACTAATTTCCTTTTATTTACACACCCAGTCTTTGTTACTAATTGCCTGCCATTCGAATTAACCGGGTTTGTTGTTGTCATTTATCATTTTTCTTACCTAACTTATTTATCCTTTTTGTTTCTTTCTTTTCAGCTTAATCGGTTAATAGATCATTTGCATAGCGTGTGACCTTACCACAACATTATTTTTATCTACAAGGGATTGTGTGACGCTTCGCAGTGCAGCACAGGTCTAAAACCGGTCTTTGCTGTCTGCTACGTGTTGTTGCAGTTGTGGAGTTGGGAACACTTCCCTGTTGGACAGCCCACCTTCCGGAATGCAGCACACCAGTACGCCGAGTTCCACGACCCAGTAGACGGACCAAACATAGGCACCCGGTGGACTGTTGCCAATTTATGTTGGGCTAGAGATAGACCGACGAAGTGCTACCCTGTGTTCTGCAACGAGTTTGAGACGTTGCACGATGACAACATCGTATGGTCTCCATGGAGCCCACATTTCGTGAACACAGTAGCGCCGCACGGGATATCCGTGCAATGCACATAGGACGTCGGATTATGGGCGACGACCTACTACCTTGCGTTTTCCCGTATAGTGGAGCCTTATGCGCCACAGTGCGTAATGCGATAGATTGATCTCTACCAGGTTGTGCCCCTCCCGGCGAGAGGATGCTCGAGCGAGCTGTCCACTTATGAGTGCAACTCCATCGAAGTAATGTACACAGTTTATACCTACATCCGCTCTCCTCACATAAATCCTTCTCGAATGTAGGCAATTGAGGATTGGCCGACATTCTGAGGACAGATAGGCAGCCCAGCATCAATGGACTACGACTTGGACGGTGATGGCGCACATTGAGGTTCTACAGGAGCAGTGGTCGTACGACGTTTGAACTTAACGTGAGTACATCGAGTGGTATGTACCACGGTGGCGCACCAGACTCACCTATCCTCCGCCAGAGTGTCCAGAGCAAGTTACGCACCAAGAGAGGCTTCATCACTCGTTCGATCGATACATCGCTTCGTGGCGTGACAACACTGTAAACTACTCACAACCTATGCTCGTGTCATTCATGATATTTTTACTATTTGGTACTGAACAGCTGTTGTCTATCACTTTAGTTCGACTGGGTCCAGCGGATCTCACGTGCATCTGGGTCAGCCATCCGCAGCGCAGATCACACCGTTCTGGGGCTTCTCGAGACACTCAAGTCCATCTTCGAGGAGTCCAAGTAAATCATCAAGAACATCAGTTGCGGTCGGTTGAGAGATGATGTGCTTTAGGCTGCGCACCGAGTGGGCCGACCATGCTCACCTCCTAGGTCAGCGTGGCCTAGTGAGACTAGCGAGCGTCCTAGCGCTCCCCATCAATCATCTGCATTGCAGATCGGGGAGGTAAGTTATGTTCCATTTACGTCTTGATTTTTTTATTATGTCTTAGGTTATGCTAACATCATGTCGTCTTCCAGCCGCATGTCCATTGGGATGCATCACTATTGTGATCAACGTCCGCACGACCTACTCAGAATGGCGGCCGTCTAAGCGCTCCGCGTAGGTCATCTGCACTGCACATTGGGGAGGTATGTGATGTTCATCTTAGGTCCTGATTATTAATTTCGCCTAACATCATTCCATCTTGCAACCTTCAGTTGGGCGTGGAGGTGATGACGAATCAACCGATGAGGATGCGATCATCCCAGCTACTGCCAGGGAGGACTAGGGGTGTTCGTTAGGTTTTTTTGGTATTTTTGGTTCGGTAAATATGGTATTGTTAGTTCGGTAAATACGGTGTTTTTAAAAATACGGTTCGGTTTCGGTAAATCCCAATTTTTTCAGAAAAAATGAAAAAGCTTGCACCTAGTATCAAGCATTACAGCAATTAAAATTAAATCAATCATCTTCTCAGGATCCCCCCCAATACTTATCGTATTTTTTCTTCATGTCAGCAGCCATGTGTTTGAAGATATTGCCATCATCCTCATGTTGACTCAAATTGAACAATAAATAATTAACACCAGCAATATCTTCAAAGAAAGTGTTGGAAGTAACATACTTCGTACCAGAAACTTTTTCTGTAAGGTCGAAGAAATATTTTAGAAAGAGCTTGAATTCATTTGCAAACACCCAATCATCATGTTTTGGAACCCCATTCACAGCCAATTCTGTCTTGTAGGAGGGGTCCTGGAGTTCAAGCCTTTCAAATGCCTTCTCGAAACCCCTGATACTCTCTAATATAAGATATGTTGAGTTCCATCGAGTGTACACGTCAAGAGACACCAAACTTTTTTCTTCTACCTTGATGATTGCACACATTTCTTGAAGTTATTCATTCGTGTAGGGGAGCTTCTCACATATTTGATAGCACTACGAATACGGGAAATAGAAGGAGCCATTGTCTTCAACCCATCTTGCACCACAAGATTCATAATATGAGCTACACATCTCATGTGCAGATGACTGTCTTTTGCAAAAGTAGCACCACGATTTGACAAAGAACTCCTCATGTAGCCTATAGCACCATCATTTGAACTAGCATTATCTACAGTGATAGTGCACACATTCTTAATACCCAACTCAAGCAAGCATTTATCTAGTGCTTTCCCGATATCTTCCCCTGTGTGGCTGTCTACCAAACAGAAGTTAAGGATTTTTTTTTTGTTAAGTTGCTAATTGCTATCAATGTAGTGTGCAGTGAGAACCATGTAATTTTGAAGAGTTGAAGATGTCCATGTGTCAGTTGTGAGGCTAACTGGTTGACGAGAATCCTTAAAATATTTCTTTAGCTTTGCTTTCTCATCTTCATAAAGGCGTAGAATGTCTTTATACATTATTATCCTAGATGGAACTTTGAACCGAGGACAAGCTTTGGAAATGAAGTCCTTAAAACCTTCTTTTTCTGGAAATATAAAAGGCGGCTCATCTATAATTATCATGCGAGTAAATGCTGCCCTAACTTCTTCAGCATTGTATTGCCAAGGAACTACACATCTACTTCCATCTGCACTACGTTGGTAGCTTAGTTGAGTTTGATTCTTGCTGCTGTCAGGATGCATCTTACAACATTTTGCATGAGTGACCAGTGAGGAGGTATCGTTCTTTTGCGAATCACATTTGAGATCCCGAGGGCAATAGTTGCACTTAGCCTTGTTCCAGTCATCTTCAAGTCGTGTGAAGTGGCTCCATATCTCTGATCTGGAACTCATTTCTTTATTGCCAATGTTCAGGCCTTGATTGGGTCGTTAAATAACCCAGCAGCAACAGGAAGAATCTCTATATCATCAGACTCAGACATCTGAAATTGCTAAAAGAACAAACAAACTAGCAATTAGCAATTGAGTGATTGACAGTGGACAGTATGATCCCATATCATCATCACAACAAACAAAGTAGCAATTGGCAGTGAAAGATTGATAAGGAAATTTACATTGCACGATCCTATTGACTCCGTTGTTGGTAAAAATTGCATTCGATCCAAACTTAACTCCCAGTTCCAGACTTCTAGTGCAAGTGTGCAACCCTAAATCCCTTGATCTGCTAAAATCCAACAACCATCAGGGCTCAGCCACTCAAGCACTGCATCAAGGCATCAATGATCAAACCATGCAGGGGGAGGTTAGAGCCTTAGAGGTGGAGTTACCTTGGAATTGGATGAATGGATGGAAGTGGAACCGGGGAAGGCCCGGGCGCCGTCGCGGTGGTCCGTTGATGTGGAGGGGGAGGGTTGTAGCAGGCAGCCGCAGCGGCGCCGGCTGGTGCTGGAGGCAGAGCCATGAAGGGCCGGAGGCGCAAAGGCCAGAGAGGTAGAGAAAGATTCGCCGCCCGCCGCCACCCCAGTCGCCACTCCAGTCTCTAGATGCAGATGGGATGGCGGATGGGGATCACGATTCACGAATGTTAGGGTTAGGGGCTTAGGGAAGAACCGCTCGCCAGTCGCCAGAGGGATTGGGGAAATGCCGAACAGCCGAAATGCCAATGGGGCAATGGGCTCTATCTCTGTGAGGCTGTGAGGTGGACCATGGATGGGCCGAGTGTGAGCGCATGAGGCCCTGGAGCAAGAGGCTAGAGCTACGACATGTTACGATATTTCGGTTTTCAGTCGGTTTTTACCGAAAAAACAGAAATCCAGAAAACCTGATTTCTTAATCCTGTACCGAATACCGGTCAAACCGAGTTGACCGGTTGTCGAACCCGGGAACAAAGGATCTCGAATTCTCTGTGTTTCATACACTAGTCTAGGACAGCTAGTGTACACAGTTGCACAAAAAGTGACATCACAATCATATCACATATTTATTTAATATAAATCAGAGTTTATTACAAAATGGGGCCTGAGGCCAAGTTAAATAACACAGCGAAATAAAATAGTAGGTGAGCCACACGATGCGCCATAGGCAATCGTCTGGGGGTGTAGGCCTAGTCATCAAGATCCTCACCGTCCTGATAAAGCTCTTCACCTGAATAAATTATATTCGGCAAGAGTGAGTACAACTTCCATGCTCGCAAGTTACACCCAATAAAAGAATATGATACATGCATAAGTAAACATGTGAGAACCCGCAAGATTAACCTAAACTAACTAACAGTAATCGGTAATTAGCAATAATTAAAATTCTTTAAATCCAGAACAAATAGTAATTTCAGAGTTATATTAAACGCATAATCGTTACATCTGGCAGCAAGAGGGTTATAAAAACAATTTCTCCAATATCATTATCAATCAAGATCCAATTACAAAAATAAATCCATTGCAGGCATAAGTGGATCATTAATACGAACTCAGAAATATTTACACCATTCAATGCAATCAAAGAATACACCCTTGTGACAACCCTGAAAACATTGCATCAATCCAAATACAAAACAGAAGTAATATATTACAAACCCAATGCTTGTTTTGAAATTAATTATACAACCCATTTACAATGCTTATAACAACAATTAATTAAATCATAATCCGCTCCTTGCATTCTTGTAGCATCAGCTATCCTTGCCACCTTGTACCTTGAGCACCAATCCATAGAGCCATCTCTTGATCCATCCCCATCGCTCGTTAGAAAAATTAGAACGCGGTTAGTAAGTCAAAGCCAAATGGATAATAGAAGATAGAAAGTAGAAGGTTGGAAGTGGCCGTCAGAATTCTCCGAAGCACACTAGGGTTCCTTGATCAACTCAAGCTAGCTGCCCCCTTGATCGTCAAGGTACCTGCACTAGCTAGAGTTAACCCAAGACCTCTTTGCTCTCGAGGTTTCATCATCCCAGCATTTAATTTAATCCGACACCCACGATATTGAATTGCTCACCACGTAAAATCACACGCGTAGTGATTTCCCAACCACAGACCAAAAAGCCCCCAACAAAAATCTTGCCATGAGGATGAGAGCAAGGGCATTTTGGTCATGTGCAAGTTATGGAGGGTGCCCAACCTAGAGCATAAAAGGGAGCATGCAGCCACAATACCTCACATGCCCATTCTCATTTCACAACCGAATGAGGAGCAAAGCCAAAACTTTCCCCCAAGCTCACCAAGCCATTTCCATCCCAGTTTCTTCACAGCCGAGTGCAAGCACAAAGAGCAAGCCACCACCACATTTTCATTAGAGCACAACCACAGCCAGCACAAGACAAAGCCAAGCAAGCATCACAAGCTTTCATTCTCATTCATAGCCAAGAGAGCAAAAGACCACACTGAGCAAGCCTCTTCCTTCATCAGCAAGGGAGACAAGGAGTTCAGGAGCCAAGGAGCCGGAGGGCCAGGAAGGAGGGCGAGCCAGAGAGCAAGGGCGGCAGCGACGACGGCTTCAAACCATCGACGACCAACAGAACCCCACGGCAACCGGCAGGATAGGAAGGACCACAAGAAGCACGAGGGGAGCACCAGCAAGACCGGCACTGCCACCCTCAACCCAAAAATCAACAAAGCCCAAATAGAGGTAAACCTTCCATGCCCTTCTTGTTCTCACTGCCCAAGCCACCCCTACCACCCTAGCACCCTCTTCATCCTTTCCCTCACAAAGCATTCACAATATCATCATGCATCACAGAGCAGGGGAAGGGGTAGAGGGAGAGAATAGGATGTAGGTCAACCTCTTTAACAACTGAGTCGCAGCTGGCAGAGGGCGAGGCGGCCGAGGCTGTGCCGAGCCAGGCCAGGAGGCGCGTGCCGAGGCGGGCTGCCTCAGCCCACGCAGAGAGGAGGCACACGGAGGGGGCAGGAGGGGCTAGACCCAGCCAACAGAGAGCGGCGGAGCCCTGGAGGCCGAGCCAGGTCTTTGAGCGATGAGGGAGCCGAGAGGGCCGAGGTTGGCGGCGGCCGAGCCAACAGGGAGCATCGGCGGCGGCGCGGGCCTCTGGCCGCCGGAGGGAGAGGAGGCCGACAACAAGCGGCTTGGGCCGAGCCGGTGGCGACGGCTGAGCGGCGTCTTGGGTGATCTGATGCCGATCGCAGCAGTGCCCGAGGGAGCCGTGGAGCCGAAAGCAATGACGGCAGGTCGGGCCGAAGTCGGGCGAAGCGCAGCCACGGAGGCTGCAGCTGGAGCCCGATGGCGGCGAGACCGGAGCCGAGGGACCTAAGCGGAGGCACGGCGGCTGGCTGGCTCGCCGCTGCCATGCGCGATGGCGCCGAGCTGTAGAAGCGAGAGGAAGGGAGGCCGGGAGAGAGACCAGTCGGCGGTGGCTGGCGACCCCATGGCGGTGGAGCTGGGCTTGAGGAAGCCGGCACGGCCGGCAGCGACGGCGGCTTATGGACCGGCGGTGTGGGCAGCGAGAGAGGCGACATGAGCCGGGCAAGACCGAGGCGTAGGCGGCGTGGGCCGAGGGAAGGCTACGGCGGCGCTATGGCGACCCCTGTGGCGGCGCGAGACCGAGGCAAAGCGTGAGCCAAGACGGCCGTGGGCGGCGGCGACGGCGGATCTCGGCGGCGCCAGTAGGGCAAATGACTAGGTTTGGGCGGGCTGTGGACTTCCCGTGCTTGGTTAAGAGAGGAGAGAGAGGTTTGAGAGATTGGGGAGTGAGAGAGTGAGGTGGGTTTGGGGTAGAAGAAGATAAGGCAGGGGAGGGGGCTTGGCTATGTGCGTGTGTGCGTGTGTGTGTTTCTATTCTAGATGGTTCGGCCGATTGGGGTTAGAGAGAGTGAGAGAGAGATTAGGGGAGGGTAGAAATTAGAATTTGGATTAGGGAAGGATTAGATCTGTAGCCTTTAAATTAATTGTTGTATTAATGTGTTCATTTCAGTAGCCTTGGTAGATAAATTAACCTTTAGCTGTTAAATAACTTAACCTAGATCTCGTCTAATAATCAATTTGCAATTTAACCTGTGAAGTAAAATTGCTAGATAGATCGAATAGTCGTTAATTCTGTTATTAGTAAAATAACTCGCTTGTGTAGCAATCTTGGGCATCGCTAGTATTTATTCTGGTAGTTTGAGCTATCTAATTCTGTTAGGTCTATTAGCTAAGCGTGGACCGCGAGTTGTCGATCGTAGTGTGCGTTTTCGTTAGAACGATTATTTTGTGGAGTGCTAACTTAGTGTAGATCTCGAAAAATGTTTATTCAATTAAAATTGTGCTAACAAACTAAAAGCCGCTAACTTATGTATGCATAATATCACTCAAAATCAACTATGTATTGATTTATATTACTATTCGTGCTACCGTGTTGCTACAGAAGACGAAACGACACCGACAGGAGCAGTTGATCAGAGATTCGTCGACGTCAATCTTTCCTACAACTCCAAAGGCAAGCGATCCTCTTGAACATGAATATAGCTATTTTAAATGTAAACCGTATCTTGCACTATTATGTTTATTGCATCAAACCTGCTTTCAAAACTTAAATTGATGAATGAGATAAAGATGACTAAGATGAACTCAATAAATGAGAATGATGAATGAGAATAATGAATGAGATGTGAATGAGGAAAGAAAGTAATATGAGAATATTATGGCTGGTAAAGGGGGCCCTTGGCAGGTAAAAAATGAGGCAAGGAAGTGGGACCCTTTACATATGGTTAAAATATAAGGACCAACAAAACTCTTACTCGGTCGATGATCAGAATTCAAGACCAACCATTTTCCGTTTGGTGCAAAAAATGCTACCTCATTACGTGACTATGCTCTCCACAATGGGTAAGTAATAGGTGTGAGTGTGTGTGATGGAGGAACCCGTAACCATGAGGAGAGACCTGAAGTGGGGGATCCAAGGCGCTATAGCGCTAAGGTGGAGTGTTGGGTGCAGGATAGAAGCTGCCCCCAACCAACATTGCTGGAACTCGGTGGAGGACTGGGTGCGCTTAGGACACCGACGAAAGTAATGGGTGGAGAAATTAATTCACGAATCGGGAAAACGTTACAGATTCGATCTCGAACCCATCAAAGGAAATGCGGTGAACCCTGCTTACTGAGAGTTCTAATAGCTATGGGTGAAGTGGTACAAAGCTCGCAGAAGGCTAAACAAATCATGAATTCATGCCAGTCTCCAAGATTGGAGTCTACGGGAACCACAGGGGGTCTATCTTCTCTCCGAGTGACTAATAGTGTTTTCAGTATTAAAATTTGCCACCTAATGTTTTAATAAATTATTTTCAGAAATGAGATGACTTAGAAAATGTGATAACAACTAGAGACAGTCATTCAGTGCATTCTTTGCTATTAATGCTTGCTGAGTACATTCATGTACTCAACCTTGTTAGTATTCTCCTTTGTAGATCCTAGTCCGGCCGGGAGTTATCCCGAGTGGGATGAAGGACTTGCAGGTACTGAAACAACCACGGGAAGAGAAGGCGCGGACTACAAGGACCGGAGCGAGATGGACGCCATATTTGACTCGTGGGACGAATAGAAGGCCAAGGCTTCAGGGTTGGCGAGAAAAGCAGAGTCATTCCTTTTGTAGATGTATAAAATATGTACTAAGAACCATAGCCTTGCGTGACTATTACTGGAATAAAAATGTACAGTTTCTATCTTCTTGTTACTACAAGTGACTCGTAAAGGCTTACTATTCGTTGGAGCAGTATTCTACTGAGCAAACGAATAGTAATCCGTATGCCTAAGTGTGATTACCCTTGGGGTAATGACACGGGGTGTCACAAAACAAATGAGGCTAATAGGGTCTATTTTGCATAAGGCAACATTTTCAGTTTAAATATTCATAATAATTTCCAAGGCCATTTTTAATCTATAATTAAAATCAAATTTTAACTTGACAATTTTATAGTGGATAACCTCTATAAATGAATGGTGAAGGATACCCTCCTGTCATATGGCTAACCGCCCAATTTACCACAAGGATTTACCATCCTAAAATTATTTTAAAACCAAAAATAAAGTCTAACTTTGAGTGGCTTTGCTCAACATGTTCATGACCGTGGACACAGCTATTCGAATAGTTTTACGCTCTGTAGAGGTGGTACAACTTTAACCACAAGAGATAATTTGCTTTTAATGTCAGCCAATACATGCTTTCGAAGGCGTGCGACTAAGCAATTATCACAAGGCCTTTACAATGTTCTACCCTAAAGTATTTATGCCCGCTAAGGTTTCACTTCCATTGGATTAACCATCCTTCGGAATCCTCTTCTTGCGCCAAGTGGGACTATTGTCTAGTCGACACCCACACAACAACATTGCACAAATAACAGTAAGGTATTACAAATTATTAAGCCTAGTTCTGCCCATTCAGAACATGTGGTAGTACGGTGGAGCTTAGCAAGATGCGGCTCGAAGACCGGTCCTTAACTAATTTGGGCAATGACTCGATCATAAAAATGAATCGATCATGTGCATCGACTTGCACCATACCAACATCCATTATGCCCAAGTCTAAACCCTTTTAACTTATTTTTCCAAGTGAAAACATTTTCTAAGCTTCTATGGTAAAACAATACCGTAGACTCAATTTGAATCAAGTTTGAATAATTTGGCTAAAACTTCCCAAATACAAAATTTTGATCTTAGCATTGGCTCAGCATAATAATTATTTTCAAATTTTATTTTGACTATGGTGATAAGGGAATGATAATCCAACAATCAAAATTGGCTGTACAAAGGAATTGGAATAACTAGGAATTTAAAATAGCTAAATAGAATTATGCTTGCAATAATAATTTAAAATAGAATTAAACAAATTTAAAATAGTGGGATCAACATGATCAATGGTATAACTTGCCTTGCTCGAAGTCCTGATAATCTAACTCCTCAAAAGGGTCAAGCTTTCCGGAGTCGTAGAAATCTATATGCGAAAATATGACAAATTCAAATAATACTCAAATAAATTCAAATGACAAAAAAATTAACTCCAAATCAAATAATTTTGGTTTAGTTAGCTAGATCTTGAATTTGTATAAATTTAGAAATTTGAATCACCTAAATCAGAGTTCGTATGAAGAAATATGAGCTCCTGGAAGTTTAAATCTAAAGAAAACCCTAAAATCAGATTTTCTAGAATTTCTCGAATTATTTTTCTAAAGGAAAGCCAGTTTAATGCGTAGGATGACATCAGCACTCGGAAATCCTTTTTTCAGCCAAATTATTCTTCTATTGGAAATCATTTACTCTCTATGACAGGTGGGCCCGAAGTCAACAGACTCGGTCCACGAACGGTCAACAGTCGATGGTGGACTCGGCTCACGCTACAGTCCAAAGGGGCTACGCACGCGCTAGCGTAAGTGCCACATGGTGCTGACTCAGCGCAAAATGCATACGTGGCACTTGCATGTCACTGATGTGGCTAAGCCACGTAGGACCGATGAGCGGCAGCGCTATAGGCTCGGGCTCGCCGACGCTTCGCGCCACGGTGAGCCAACTGGAGGTGCGCAAAATGAAGATAACGTGATATGCTGAATCTAGTGCACTACCTTGCGGCGAAGGGGCGTGAAGTAGTCGTCGGCGACGAGCGAGGAAGCGGCAGCGAAGCTAGGTCGACGACGAAGAAGGTGCTCCGATGGTTCTCGAGACGAGTGGGTGCGCACACGAGGTTCACGGTGACGTCGTGAAGCTAATGGCGTAGACAAAGGGGGTGGAGCGACCTTGACGGCGACGGAATCGGAGGTTGAAGGAGCTTCGGCCGCCGGCGAAGATCTTCAAAATCCGGGTGCAAGAGAGGGATTGGAGGGAGAGGAGTTGGGGCGTTGGATGAGTGCCTTAAGGTGCTCCCGAGGCACACATTTATAGTGGTCGGGGAGGGTTGGGCTGCCGTAGGGCTTAAGAAGGTAGAGAAGGCACGGTGGCGTGATTTGGGGGATTTGGTGTCGGAGATGGAAAGAAGAGGGTCGTGATGAGCGCGGATTGACTCGGAGATTTAAATGCGCGCGGAATCACGGAGAATCCGACCGATTTGAACAAGTTTGTAAGGCCCTTGAAGTCGCAGTAATGGCGGACGGCGAAAGAAGGAAAGGTGCGGCGAAGAAGAAAGGAAAGAGGAAGACGACGGTGTTGAGTGGGCCCCACATGATGGTGGAAGAGAGAAAAGGAAAGAGAGAGGGAGAGAATGACGGGTGGACCCCGCTGTCAGCGAGAGAGAAGGGGAGAGGTGTGGGCGCGGGTGGAGCGGGCTGCGTGGGCCGCGTGTGCACGCAAAGGTAATGGACTGAGCCAAGGTTTCAGCCCAAGAACTGTTTTGGGATTTTCAATTGATTTAGCAATTAAAATTTTCTGGTTAATTCAAGAAGGCTTTAGAAAATAGCAGATAAAATCCCAAAAAAATATGAGAAAATTCACATAAATTTTCTAAGATATTTTGGATTTAAATAAAATATTTCCAACTTATTTTTGGTATTTAATTTTGCAAATAAATTTGTTTTGGCTTTGAAATAAATAAAGGAAAGCTTTTAAAATTTCAGAAAATTCCACAAAATAATTAAATTTTATTTTCAACCGAGGTTTGAAATTTGGGCTGTTACACCGGTACGGTACGGTTTTTCTGGTACGAATTGTTAGGTACGGTACGAAAATGAACAGCTGAAAACATCTAGGCCCTTAAAAATTATTTTGGTAATTAATGATAATATGTGAATATGGGACTAACATGTTTATTGAGTATTTACAAGGTTAAGTCCCAATGGTGAATATGACAAGTTGGAGATGCATGCTAAAGGACAACATGAAGATCAATATGGTTCAAAGACAAGGTACAAGTAGTCTAGGATCCTTTTTATGTTTACCTGTCTCAGGAGAAAAGGACGGAAGACCGGATTTTAGATTAAATGTTGTACTATTAGGAGGGATCATGACTAGTAGCTTGATAGCATGTTCTTGTGCCATTTGGATCAATATAGGATCATGCATGCACTTAGAATTTGATTTGGAAGCCAACTATGCTTTGTCAGGATAATCGGTAGTACCAACGTTGTGTCGGCGGTACTACCGCTCAGTGGTATGATCGGGATGGTGGTGCGGTACTATCGCAACCCAGTTGTACCAAAAAATAGTTGGTGGTACGTTATTTCCAGAGTGACACCATTTTGGTTTGGTGGTTCACCCTGTGCGCGGTAGTTCCAGAGTTTCCTCGGCGGTACTACCGCATCACAGTATGACCATATTTGTTCAGCGGAACTACCGCACCCCGGTGTTACCGAAAAATCAGCGGTACGTATTTTCCAATGAGTACCATTTTTGGACTCTAAGGTGAAGTGGTAGTACCGCTCGTATTTTTCGGTATGACCGGCCAGCGGAACTACCGCATGTTGCATGGCGGTAGTACCGCGCTGAATTTTCCAACGGCTATGTCAGAGCAGTTAATGCGTCTGTTCTAGCCATTTTGTGCAATTAGGTGAGATGCGGTAGTACCGGCCATTACATGGCAGTACTACCGAATTTGTTGAAAAATTTGGGGTTTCGCCTCCAACGGTCGTATTTGTTTGTGGGGGGTATAAATACCCCTCCACCTGCTCAAGGACAAGATGCTAGACTTCATTTAACATCCTTTGAGCCTTGAGCATTCTCTCTACACCTCCAATTCACTTGTGCATTCATTGTGAGGTAGTTGAGCCAAAATTCAAGTGCATTCATTCTACATTGATCCTTTGCACTTGAGTGCCGTCAAGCAAAGATTGTGATTCATTACTCTTGGTATTTGCCAAACACCTAGACAGCTTGGCGGAGTTAACACGGTGATCTCTTCAAGAAGATTGTGAAGAGACCCGGTGCCAATTGTGAGTGGTTCGGTGTTCACCATCTCCGGAGCAGAGGAAGAACAACCACTAGTGATCGAGGGAAAGCTTAATTTGTGGAGCTGGCTTGATTAGTTCAAGCTTCTTCAACATAGACTAGTGAAGACCGACAAGTCTTCGATACCATAGGAAAAACTCCGTTATCTCAATTGTGGTTATTTCTTGTCTTTACTATTTTCGCATTTACAATTCTAGCAATTATCTTGTGCAGAATTGCTTAGCTAGAATTGAATCTAGTTTAGACGTAGTTCGTAATTGACTTAATTTGTTAATTAGTCAAAAAGTTTTAAAACCTCCTATTCACCCCCCTCTAGTCGGTTATCCTTGATCCTACAACAGCCCTAGGGAGGACTACACGGTGCCAGGATTTGAAGCGTACCACCTAGGGTGCCCACCCCTAGTCTAGCTTAGGAGAACCTTGACCAGTACGGAGTATCGTACCAAGGCCAGAGCTCTGTGTCACCCAGGGTTGTTGGTACATCGGCCAGAGCTCCTTCGCACCGAGGGTCATTCATACATCGTACCTAGGGGGTGTGGCTCCAGGGCGGATTTCTTGATTCATTCATTACGGATATGATGGCAGGTGGTAGCCAATTTGGCATGACTCAGCCGGATGACATTGATGTTGGACAAACTTAGCTTGGCTAGAGTCAGCTTGCTGAAGCACCTCCGTCCACTCAACGGTCTCTGTACGTTCTCCGAATCGATACGCGCTCTCTGGACCGGTTCACATATCACACGGGACGTGCTCAACGCAAGATCAAGACGCGCACGCTGACACATGCGCAGCGAGTAGAAAGTGGCTCATACAATCGAGTCATATTGTAGCATGTGTGTAATTACGTTGCATACATTATGTGCGTATATGTATCCACGATGTTTTGTGCTTATGTTGTACTATATTAGTATACATATTTTGCATAACATATTTGTATGCATTATGTGCGTATTATACATATTTGTATACATCACGTGCTCTATTATCACATAAAACCATTCAAACAAATTTTCGCATGATTTAAAATCATTCAAACAAATCCATGGACACTGTTTGCCATGCCATGTAGCCGGCTAGCCACTGCATGCATGCCGACTACACTAGCTACTAGTAGGAGTACATTGGTTCCAGTGACGAATGCAATGCACGTACGTAGTTTGTCGAAGTTCATATTAAATCATAAAACAACCAAGGGCGACAGGGTCCGGTCCCCAAGGCCACAACAAGGCTCCACCGTGGCTTAGAGGCACTGAACTTGGCAGCACCATACCCTAGGGGCAAGGATTAACCACGTGACGTCCGAAGGAGGCGTCACGCCCTCTGAGGCACGGAGGATGGGGTCCGGCCTCCTAGGGACCGAACTTAACGACGTATCGAGCGGCAAAAGTTTCACAGTACTATTTTTGCTTTTGATGTCAGGAGAAGGCCATATTTGCTCTTGAAGACGTCAACGGTGACATTTTAGCCAAAAACTCGTAACTTATTTCACAACCGGATAATTCTGACCACGCCAACAACCGTGAGGTAACAATAACAATGTCACGCCAAGAAAAATACATACAGAAACAATCAGTGAACTGACAGACAACTGAGCATTGGTGTTTAGCCTGTTTTGCACGCAAATATCTTCAGAAAACATAGGCACACAAACATGTGATTCATACGCAGAATGGGGGAGCTTTATATATACCTGCGTACCATCCAACCCAGACCGTTGGTATAAATCATTCTACAGAAGGGTATAATCAAGACCCTGGCTTTTATCCAACTATGGAAACCTTTACGGAGGAAACGACATTCTCCGAGTGACGAGGAAAAGGTAGTCAACAGGCCAAGTCATTCCAGCCCTCCTTCTTTTCCAAGAAATCCACTAGTACACTATAAGTTAAGCAACACCATGCAAGTTTTTTCCTAAAATACAATGCATGGTACATGTCTATGGCACAACTGCTCGTCCAGGGCGAACGCGAGTTCAAGCTTTTCTCAAGAGACATACAGTGCCTGGTAATTTAGCTGCCGAGCAACGCCAAGGGAACAGCATTCCAAACCTCCAGCAAACTGGATCTGATACTACTCCGCTAAATAGAACTAGAACTCAAGGTTCCTCAAGAATGGCGCAGGCAAGATTTGATGCCAGAGCCAACCTGACGGAGTTCAGTGCGTGGCTTGGTACGTGATTACTGCGAAAGTCAGGACGCAGCTTGGCCATTGACAGTTCTTGTAGCTTGTTGAGCAACAAGGTCGTTTCAGCAACATTCAACAATGGGCAGGGTTTGCAATTAAGTAGCCTCACCTGCAGAAAAGGTCACAGAAACAGAATCAAAACTCCAAATATCTTAAGGTTTAACGAAGCTACTTTGCTGAACGAACATCCTAAGCAAACACAGAGCAGCCTACCGAGTCATGCAAAAGGGGTAGCCAGAAACGTTGTGGTGTAGAAGGGTTTCTCATCAGCTGCAAAGAAATAGATATATAAGCAAACAATTTATGCCTGAGGTCATAAGCCTGTAGACAACGCAGACTATTGATGTCCTCCAAGATGCATATTATTTACAGCCCTCTTCTACTAGTGGTCTTGAATTGAATTGCAGGAACTCAGCTGAGTCGTAAATTTTCACCTGTATAAGAAACTCCACGGTTTGGCGCGCAACCTCACCAGTCCTTCCTTCTAGCGCTTGTTGAAGGGACCTCTTGAAATCTCGGTACCTTTGCAAAATTATATGTGAGCTGATATGTAAAAATGTTGTGAAGAGAAGAGGAACAGAAAATTGATGAAAAAAAGAAAGAAATACCTGTGAAGGAACTCAAGACCACCTGCACTACCAATGTCAGAACCTAGTAACTCAAGCAAGCCTTCCCATTGCTGACCATGCAAAATCACTATTAGTTATTGCCACAAATAATATCATTGCTAAATTATCTGCTTGATGAAAAAGGGGAGAATTCAGCACCTTAAAACTATCATCTGTGACCGATTTCCCAATGTGTTCGAATAATTGTTGAGCAATTCTGTCAAGACGAACTTTATCGTGAGCTTGCTGGAACCAGTAAACCCCAGTCCCTTTTCTACCATGCTTCCAATGATAAATGCCAGCAATCTAAAAGAGAAAAAAGTTATTAAATAAGACTTCTTAGGTCAGTTACGACAAGGGGACAGCAGGTTACACTAAAAAATACACACTCTCAAATTCAAGTTTGAACATTTAGATAAAGGCTAAGCCATGTTCAAACCCCAAGATGATCATGAACAGGCGTGTTTTAAAATCTTACAAAAGAAAAGTTATGCATACATTAGAAACCACATTTACCTTCATGATGTTTGTACTAATATTCTCCAGTTCATACAAACGGCAAATTTCCAAAGTCTGCTCACAGATACCAGTATTAGCTGACAAATTATAGATACAGAAATACTACAAGGAAATATCGAGTCGAATACATGGTACCTTCAGTACTAGACGATTATCTTGTATGGGTTGCTGGAGAAGTAGAATCTCCAAGAGCCCTAGGCCTTGGTTTAGACACGAGGACAGGTAAGTCGGTGCAATCTGAATACCAAACATCCAAGATGGCCATTACTAACAATGTCAAAATAAGAAATTTTCCTATCATAAACAGACGATAGCGGTTGTTCAGAAGATCCGATATTAAAAAAAACAAAACAAAACAAAACCTAGACAATGGATGATAGCAAACCACATGACTCATACTGTCACAGACCGGATTGTTGGAGAGGGGATTGGATCGAAGGGGATAGTTGTGAGTAGTGACGGGACGTGGTCCTAGACCTCGACGGCGCAGCAAGGGAGCCGTGATGGCTGCTGCCACACGGCCAAGGCAGGATTGCCACCCGCAATAGAGAGAGGGAGAGAAAGATGGGTTTTCTGATTTTTCTTACTTGATTGCAAAAGAGAGTACATAGCATCTTTATATAATGGATGCATAACCTGTCTAAGCTAATAAGAATTCTAACACAATACTTCCTAATCCTGAATACGAATCATTTTCCTAGATTGCTAAGTGTCCTGAAGGGACTTATCTAGGAACCTACCATATCCTGAAGGGATATCCAAACTTATATCTTCTAACTAATTTAGAATTAATCCTCATGTATCCGAAATAGTCGGAAGTGCTTGCTGTGTCGGTTTCAGTCTCTGCCCATCTATGCTAATCGGTTGGACCGGTCAACCCACCGGTTTGGACCGGTTTCCCTCTTGCACCGTGAGTAGGCAAGGCCCCACATGACACCTCTCGCCTTCTCGAGCAGCAGCTCGTCCTCGAGCTGGAAAAGAGGAAATAATTGTTGAAACTTCTCCAAATCTTCTCAAGCATTTGCTGCCGAAGCGCCCTCCCATTGAACTAGAAGCTAGATTTGACCACGAACAACACACGACTTGACAACAGTGGCCGATTGTGGACACACCCGACCATTCAGCAACGGCGGCAAAGCTAGAGGGTTGTTAGGAGCGACACCCACAAATGGCTTCAATAGGCTGACGTGGAATACATCATGAGTTTTAGCACGCTCCAGCAATTCCAAACAATAAGCAACCAGGCCAACACGTTGAAGCACTTTGTATGGTCCAAAATAGCAAGGTCCCAATTTTCCACGGTTGGGTAGAGACAATGATGTTGTTGCACGATGATGGAGACAGTGCCAAACCCATTGACCGACAATCAACTCCAAGTCACGATGTCTTTGGTCATACTGACACTTGTACAAGCTTTGGGCCTAAACTAGCTGATCATGGACCACCAACAAGAATTCGTCACAGTCGCGGACTAACTGCTCGACTGCGGGGAGGCGTGTGCTACCCGACTCATAGGAGCGCAAAGATGGCGGCGCCCGACCATACACCACGTGGAAGGGCGAAGTTCGAAGTGATGTCTAAAAAGAAGTTTTGTAACAATATTCCGCCCAAGGCAACCAATGAAGCCATTGCTTTGGCCTATCCCCGATGATGCATCGAAGGTACATGACAATGATCTTGTTAACGACCTCGGACTGACCATCTGATTGGGGATGAAAAGCAGCACTGAGATGGAGCTTAACACCCGCCAAATGAAATAATTCGATCAAAACGTGCTTGTGAAGACTGGATCCAGTCACTGACAATGGAGGAGACCCCATGGAGCCGAACAATCTCACTGAAAAATACCTGGGCGACCGAATGTGCTGTGTAGGGTTGCGCCAAAGGAACGAAGTGCGCATACTTTGAAAAACGGTCCACCACCATGAGTATAACTGTTTTCCCATGTACGCGCGGGAGGCCTTCAATAAAGTCCATAGTGATGTCGGGCCATATCGTGGAGGGAACGTCCAACGGTTGTAGAAGGCCAGCTGGATGTAATTGTTCGCCTTTATTCCGTTGACATGTATCACATGCACTCACGAAATCCTAAACCACGGAGCGAGTATTTGGTATGTGAAAATCCGCATGCAAACGATGGAGCATTTTCTGGACTCCTTCATGTCCACTGCCATGAGCCACATGGAGGAGGCGATGTAGGAGGGCGGTAGTTGGTGGAACAAATACCCACCGATTGAAAGCCACCAAACCAACGATGATGGCCCACGGTCCACGCTGAGTCCTGACCGTGATAGACGTATGGAGCTGCTGCACGGTCAGACATTGAGCCAACTCGAGGTGGACGTCATCGAATACAGCAAACTGAGGAGATGAAAGTGCCATAGCCGCCATATTGCTCTCAGTGTCACGTTGGGAGAGTGCATCAGCGACCACATTGGTGTGACCCGATTTATATTCCACGCCAAAATCATAGCCCAAGAGCTTGCTAACCCATTGATGCTGTGGAATTGTAGACAGACGTTGATCAAGCAGAAACTTTAAACTGTAATGGTCAGTGTGTACCAAAAACTTGCGGCCCCATAAGTAAGGTCTCCAATGGCGAACTACCTGAACAAGACTGATGAGCTCACATTCATAGACAGCCAAGCTCACATGGCGCGAGGCAATCGATCGGCTAAAGAAAGCAATAGCGCCCGTATGAAGGACCGCACCAAAGCCATGGCCTGACGCGTCACATTCGACGATGAATTCCGCGGAGAAATCCGACAACTGCAATACCAAAGTCCAAATAAGAGCCATCTGGAGTTGTTCAAAGGCGGTTTGGGCTGTGTTGGTCCAGTGAAAAGCTTCGCGCTTGAGCAATTGAGTAAGATGCCGCGAGGGAACCGAAATCCTGAAAGAATTTGCAGTAATACCCAGCATGGCCGAGGAATCCACGAACTACCCGTACCGACTTTGGAACCAGCCAAGACGTTACTGCACTGATCTTTGCTTGGTCGACGGCGACGCCGGCTGCGGATACCACGTGGCCCAAGTACGCAACTGTTTCCTCCCCAAAAAAACATTTAGAGCGTTTTGGGAAGAAACGATGGTATTGTAGTGTGCGGAGAACGGCACGGACATGGCGGAGATGTTCGGACCATGATGGACTGTAGATGAGGATGTCATCGAAGATAACCAACACAAAACGGCGGAGGAAATTTTGGAGGATGGAGTTCATCAGTGCTTGGAATGTGGCCAGCACGCTGGTGAGACCGACTGGCATAACGAGCAACTCAAATAGCCCTTGGTGAGTGTGAAACATTGTATTCTCCACATCTGCTGGATGCATAAGTACTTGATAGCCAGAGCGCAAATCGAGTTTAGTATAAAAAATTGGCGTCACAGAGTTCATCAAGCAATTCCTCCACAACAAGAATCAGTAATTTGTCCTTGATGGTGCGGTCATTGAGAGAATGGTAGTCAACACAAAAGCGCCAAGATCCACAGTCTTTTTGACGAGTAACAATGGGGAGGAGAAAGCCGACGTACTATGGCGAGTAGTCCTTTGCTGAAGCATCTCCGCACACTCTCGTCTTTCTGCAATTGGGTGTAGCGGTAGGGTCAAACGGCAATGGCATCAGTCCCGCGCTTCAGGTGGATGCGATGATAGCGGTCCCTGACTGGCGGCAGCTCATGTGGCTTGGCAAAGAGGTTGCTGAATTCCTCGAGTAGATCATCCATTAAGCTGGTACCGGTACAAGCAAGCAACCTGGCCGACCGAGGCTCCATTGGAAGGCCACGCCAAATCAACTTGAGTCCGTCACGAGCAAAGGCCATGGTCATGCGGGAACAGTCCCAAGTGATCGGTCCGAGCGTACCGAGCCACTGAACTCCCAAGACCACATCAAATCCTTCCAAAGGCATGGCATAGCAATCCAACGTGAAATCTTCCTGTCTGATGTGGATGGGCAAGGCACGTCAAAGGTCGAGGTTGGTGACGCAATCACCGTTGGCGATGTAACGCTGAGACCCGACTGAGGCTACATGTGCACGCCAGCGACAAGCACCACATGGTCGGCGATGAAGTTATGCGTGGAGCCGAAGTCGAGGAGGGCGACCAATGTAGCGATGCCAATTACCACCAACAAGCGCATAGTATGGCCGGAGCGGGGCTAAATGCCGGTGAGGGCGGCAGCAAAGGAAATCTTCAGCTCAATATTGGTGGCCGAGGGATCTTCCTGGCCATCGTCATCGCCGAAGTTCGGATGAATCTCGATGACGAAAAGGCACTTACAGCGGTGGTCCACGAAATACTTCTCATCGCACTGATAGCAAAGCCCATGTGCACGGCGACGTTCCATCTCGGCCGGCGTCAGCGAACGGTGCGGCACAACTGCTTGGGCAGGGCCCCGAGCGTGGAAGGTGTCCTCGGACGGTATGACCGATGAAGCCTCGCCAGTCGAACCGGCTACAGTGGCGCCCAAGCCGGGCGATCCAATCGGGATGGACCCGCCAGTCGACCCGGTCACACGCCATATTGGTCGTGGGGGCACAGCCGGGGTGGCCACTTGCGTACGGCGTTCATATGTGTACGCAAGGCTCATCGCGGACTCCAATGATTGAGGTGCTTGCAATTCGACATAAGTCTGAAGAGGCTACCCGAGACCGGCTGTGAACAATTGAATCTGTTGGCACTCTGTTAACGAGTCGGTACAGCACAAGAGAGCGAGAAATTGGTCGGAGAACTCTCGGACCGCACCCTTCTTGTGCAGCGCAATAAGCTCGCCCAACGGATTGCTACGTAAAGGTGGCCCAAAGCGGGTGTTGATCAGCTCGACGAAGTGACGCCATGAAGGCGTGCCCATGTTGCGCTCCAAGCGATGGTACCAAAGCTGGGCCGAACCCGTCATGTGAAAGGTTGCTAGCCAAACCTTGTCCTCCGTGGTGTGTTGTTCCCGAAAAAATTGCTCACAGCGATTGAGCCAGGGCAACGGATCTTCCTGGTCGTCGAATGTCGGAAAGTTCAGCTTGTGGAAGCGAGGGACACCGCCACGGCCGACGGCGCACCCTTCCCCCATTGGGCGATGTGCCGGGGGCACCTCCACATCGGCGCCATGGTGCACCCCTCCCGCGGGTGTTTGAAGACCATGCGCAGCCCGGTGAGGACTAGGGAGCAAGCCCTCTGTTGCTCATAGGCCGACATCGATAATGGAGTCGCGGTCAAAGTCGGGGGCCAGCTGCCGATGGCCTTGCTCTAGGCGTGTGATGGCGAGATGATGGGTGTGTTGTTGGTTGTCGATGTTGTGGATGGAGTCGGCTAGCATGTCAATCTTGTCGTAGAGCTTGAGCCGATCGAGCTCCATTTGCTGCAACCTAGCGTCCAGCTTCTTGTTGACCGCATCCGAACTATCTCCTTCCGACATGGTTGGCGAAGCAGCGGATGTTTCTGATATCAAGTTGTCACGGACCGGATTGTTGGAGAGGGGATTGGATCGAAGGGGATAGTTGTGAGTGGTAACAGGATGTGGTCCTAGACCTTGACGGCGAGGCAAGGGAGCCATGATGGCTGCTGCCGCTAGGGGTGCTAATGGGTGAGAATCCAATCCAAACCACACAAGAAAATAAAGAAAACCCAACCCCACCCAACCCAAATAGTAGCTCTCATAATCCAACACACACAATACTTCCACCCAAACCCGCCCAACCCAAATCACAGAAATGGGTTGAACCCATATTTCAACCCATTTCCAAACCATTTATAGGATATAGGCAGATAAGTATTCATTTCTTCCATCTGGCCCCACTTCCAGCCACCCAACGCCACCTTCCCCGACCACCCACCTGTTTCTTCTACTAGTATCCCAACAGTTTTTTCATACATGCCCAACTCGGCAAAACAGCAATCTCTCTCTCCCCCTCGAGATCTCGACGCGACGAAGCTCCCGGCGGCAAGGGCCGGGTCCGCCCATCCGACGCGGACCTCTGCAGCCTCTCCTCGGCCATCGCCATGAGAGACTGGGCCTGTTCGTGCGGCGCGTGTTCGCATGTGGAGGCCGGAGCCGTTCTTGCCTCGCTCACGCGCCACGCGGACCGCGAGGCCGACATCAAGGAGCTCGCACAAGACTTCCACGACTTCATCCGCCATGCCAACGACCTCCGCTTCCTCTCGCCGACGCCGACGCTCAAGGTTCCCTTCCGCGTCCCACTCCAGCGCCTCTCCTCCGCCGCCGCTTCTCACCTTGCTCGAAGTCGTTCCTCTACAAGACTCGCTTCTTGGGAACCTCATCTCAGGAACCCCGCTGCTTCCAAAGTGAGGTGCACCCGTGGAAGCGGCAAGCAAGGAGATGGAGGAGACGCTGCTACGATTCGTCGGGAGGGTGCGTGTGGGAGGAGGATGGAGTCGAGACACGGTCACACTGGTAGGCCGGCAGCACGCCCAGCCCATTCCAACCCACGGGCCCAAACCGTGGTTTCAAGCCATATGAATCCGAAAATTATTAGTCCAAACCAAACCAATTTTGGTGTAAACCCAATCCAAACCAAACCATTAATTGTCTCAAACCATTTCTATCCATCCAAGACCAATCCGAATTGAAACCCAACCCGTTTCAATCCAACCCATTACCAGGCTTAGCTGCCGCGTGGCCAAGGCAGGATTGCCGCCCGCAATAGAGAGAGGGAGAGAAAGGTGGGTTTTCTGATTTTCTTACTTGATTGCAAAAGGGAGTACATAGCATCTTTATATAGTGGATGCATGACCTATCTAAGCTAATACGAATTCTAACACAATCCCTCCTGAATACGAATCATCTTCCTAAATTGCTAAGTGTCCTGAAGGGACTTATCTAGGAACCTACCATATCCTGAAGAGATGTCCTAACTTATCTCTTCTAACTAATTATAGAATTAATCCTCATGTATCCGAAATAGTTGGAAGTGCTTGCTGTGTCGATTTCGGTCTCTGCCCATTTGACATTTGTGCTAACCGGTTCGACCGGGAGGCCACCGGTCAGACCGGCCGAACCATCGGTTGGACCGGTCAACCCACCGGTTGGACCAGTTTCCCTCTTGCGCTGTGTGTAGGTCAGGCCCCACTTGACACATACAAACACTAGAATCTTCAAACATGAACCAAACCACAAAACAGAACATAGCGATACATAGCAAGCTAGTCTAGTTATATACTTATTTGGTACTGCACTAGTGTTACAAAACTTACCTGCCAAGTTAAAGAATGAGAACACAAAACTTGAGCATAGACTAGCCGGTGCAGTTCCTCTATGCTTATACCACCAAAGTTAGGCCGCTCCTCATGCAACATAATATCTGCATAGTCATTATCAGCTGTCAACAGCTCCATAGCGTGTGTGACCATCCTGCAGTTACAGATGGTAAAATCTATTACGACACAGTGTTTCAAAGTTGAGAGTAGGTAGAAAATCAAATGGCCAACTGTCCATCTTACCAAGGGCCAAATTTTTTTGTGCATTCCGCCAAGACAACCTAACCATGGAAAGGAAAAGAAAATGTTACAACAACAAGAAAGGGGGGAAGGATAAGAAGTTGAGGGACATATGGAGTCTCAAAGATCACATTGCATTCCAACCTCTGGATTTTCTGAAAGGATACCGGTAAGGAGGCCTGTTAATCCACTATTGTCGGAAGACGGTTTAAGCTGTATGCATTTCTGTGCTAAGTGGTGCATCCCTTCAAAACCCTGACACAATGCAGATTTTAGTAAAACATAACATGAGGTTTCTATTGTTCAAATAAATAAATCCTTTGAAAAACATTGTTCACATGTATATTAAAAGCTAACTGTTTGCACCATACAAGAAATAAGAGGTTTCAGGAAATTCAGCCAGGGTAAATATCTGGCCATCTTAAAACACAGATTATTGTGCTAAGAGATTTCAAAACGAATAATCATAATAGCTGGCCACTGTTTAGGACATGGTTAAAAATCATCATGCAATCATGTAATGGGTCCTGAGGTAATGCCGTAATGGGGTCATGTCACAGATCAAAGCAGACCAAATTATAAAATGGTCTTGCTGGCAAGGGGTTGCTCTAATAGCAATTGTGAAATGGGAAATTTTGGAGGAAAGAACATGCAAATCTTCGGTGATTAAAAAAAAGCATCCCAGGAACATCTGTACTCAAGCATTGGACATCAAGGATTGCCATGAAAGAATTGACAATGGAAACTTAGTCAAGCAAACCACAAAGTATTAGAACTGACAATACAACAGCAAATGCATGGATAAGGGACTAACCACTGTAAATGGCCTTATATAAAGAAAATGAGAAGCAAATAGCTCCAGCCAATGGGAAGTAGCAGCAGTGAGGTCCTTTATGTTCCCCATCATGATATGAAGCAGATTCTTCAAACTATCACGGGTTTTTTGGTGACCGCACTGAATCCAAAATGCACTGCACTCCAGTTTACTTACTTGACCTCGCCATTTTTCCCATGACTGCAAATACAAATAGCTCAGCAAATGTTTTCTGCTAACTTCAAGGAAGGTATTACAATTATTATTGTCTCTCCCAGGTCCTGTTCTGAGCCTTGACAATCATGTATAACCAAACACTTGGAAGTGATACTGTGCATATTTGGATCCGAATTTGTACTGTTATTTTCTTTCTTTTTTGTTTGGAGTAAGCAGTACATGATGGAGCTTGAGAGGATTGAACTCTTCTTTTAAATTTAGGAAAGAACATAGAGTTAGTGGAAAAAATAAGGGCAACATTGTCGGTACATTCTGGATACAGAAATCAAAAGTTTCATATAGATAGAAAGTATAACTTTGGAAAATTGGTAGAAATATTTCACCAAGCCCAACCAGTATGGCACCCAGTTTGCCCTGATGAATAACAAGGTAAAACTGTTTTGGTTATAAGTCTACCAGAAGGGAATGACTACATTTCTATTTGAACCCATATGTCATATTACCATGACCAAATAGTGATTACCAAAACAAATGCACTAAACCAAGTTGATCAAGATTTGCATTTCTGGGTATCAAAAGCAGGCATGAAATTCCAAAACCCCATATATGTAGTATATGCCACATTAAAAACTGTGCCGTGACCAATCAACATTGCCACCAGAAATTATACCATATTCATATAATGTGGACTCAAAGTGGGCTGCCTTTTTTTTAATGGTCCAGACAGGTCCGAACTCGGGTCATCTGGCTCTGATACCATATAAAATTTCATGCACAAACCAGTTTACCCAAAAGCTTAAGCTATTGAGGAAATGTGAGCAATATACTCATACTTCAACAGTGGACAAAAAGCAGGCTGCGGCCCAAGGATGCAGCAGCAAGCAGCGATGAGAGAGCACAAAGCAAGAGCACTCATTTGCAAATAGTGGAGTGAATCAGAAGGTGCATAACAAGTTCGGCAGCATAGAGAATAGAGATGGTGCTCCATAGCAGTACAAGCAGCACACAGTGCGTAATGTGTGGTGGTGGACTACGGTAGCAATGAGGATAAAAATAGGCAAATTAACATCTGTTATTGTTTCGCGAAGATACGTGGAAAATGGTTTTTTAGTGGATTAATTTGCAATATAGAAGCACTAATACGCAATGTCCAAATTTCACAGGGGCATAGAAGAAATGGTTCTTGCTTGAAAAGATGGCAACATTACAAAGCATACCTTGATAAAATCAGGTCTTGTTTTACAGCATTGGCCTAATTTACCTGTTGGCAAATCCGGTCTCATGCGTGGCATGGTTGACACAAGAACAGCAACAGCCTCAACCAATCCGTTTTCTGTCTGATGAACCAAAGGATGAAAGTAGTTGATGTTAGGAAAGTAGGTGTACATAGAATCTACTGACAGCATATGGTCAAAGCTGCAAGGATATACAAATCCCAGTTAGAAACAAACTTGCGAAGGAAAATTGGAAATACCATGCCCCAGTTATATGTACATAACTAAAGCAACACAAGTGATAATAAAATTAAAGCGTGAATTACAACATAGAAGAGTCATGTCTTGATAGTATCTTACACGCAGAATGGAAGAATTCAAGCAAAAAATGGAGATAAATCAAATCCCAAAATGGACCAGAGCAAATCTAAGTCCTCATATCACAGATCACTCTCTTCCAACAATCGTATCAACAAAATTATGCATTAGAATGGGTCCACCCAGCATTGCCACTTATTATTGTCTTCACAATAGCTGTACACAATTAAGATCCACAGGGAGAAAAACTGTCTATAGGCTGCTGTTCCAACTTAATTCAAATACGCTAAAAATCTATAAAATCATTCAATGAGATTGATACAACCAGAAATATACCATAATTACATTTGTTGAAATAGCTGAACCACATGTTGCGTGAAGCTCCATGGCAAAAAAACAAAACAAGTATAATTCACCTGTGATTATTCTTCTACATTTGGGTACAGTGATACAGTCTCATAGTTCAGATACAGAGTACATATTGTTTTCGAAAAAGAAGAAGAAGACAAATACTACAACTAGGGGAAATATCAATAATCTATGCCCTTAAATCAAATTTTAAATGATATTTTTATTTGCAAGATCAACATCATTGACAAAGAAATGAAGAATGGCTCAAAGCAACAACAACATAAGTACCTCACGGTTGTCCATCTGATCCAATTGGTATGATCCATGAAAACGTAGCATATTCACCTACAAGAAAAACAACTTCAGATGGAAGACTTCTAACAAGAGTATTAAACCTAAAAAAAATGTGCAAGAATATAGACCTACCACAATGTCAAGCCATCCAACTGAAAGTGCTGCTGACAATCCATTCCAGTAATCAGGGTCATCTTCGACGATCTATAAAATGTTCTTTCATTATTGATTTACTCTCATCAACATTAAGGCACCAAGGGTTGGAACTTGGAAGTAATACAAATGAATAGAAGTAATAGACAATATAGAACAGAACATCAACTCAAAAGCATGGTCAGTCCTAGTTTGTATAGAGAAACAGCGAACTACATGAATGGAAAGTACCAGTCTGACCTATATACTACTATAAAATATAGAAGAATCAAACCTGCAAATTGATGAGTTTTTTCTGAAAATTGCTGAGCTTGCAATACACCGTGCTATCCATCTTGGTCAAGAGGCTGTTGTAATCCTAAAACCACAGGAGGAAGAATAAGAGAGACACCCCTAGGCATTCTAACAACAAATAGTCTTTAAAAGTGGAACAAGGCAATAGTTGAAAGAAGGAGCATTACGGCTAACCAATCAACAAGACGCTCAGGAAGCCAACTCTGTAACTGTTTATCAACATAGAATATCTCCAACAACTCCCAGGCAGCCTTTAAACTTGTAGGCTTTTCCCTAACCTGTAAAGAAAAATATAGCAATTACTTTTTCCTTGGGAAAAAATAAAAATAAAAATTTAACGTAAATGATAGGAAAGCACTGTTCCTCAGGCACCAGAGAAAACAAGAAACAATGTAAGATATAGAGATGGACACCTTAAGAATCGTCCTTGGGTCTTCAATCATCAGAACAGGAAGAGAATCCGGGTTCCCAAGGAGATTACCGATGGTTTTGCTGTACTCGAGCACATATTGCCACCTAATAAAGAAACATGAAATCAAAAGCAAGCACATCTACAAAATTTGCGAAATAAACTTGAAAAAGTGTTCATTACTACAATTTGCAGTCAGATCAATCCCTAATCGAAGCCAAATAGCAATTAGCAGCGCACACAGCCAAAAGAAAGAAAAAAAAGCTCACCATTCCGCGTGCTCTGAGACTGAGGGCATACGCGACATAGCAGCAGCATCTGCAAGTGCGTTCTTCCTGCTCTGCAGCAGCGCGAATGCCGGTACCGACCCGTACTCGATCCGCCGCATCTCTGCCTCATCGACCTCCTCCTCGACCTCAGCACTACCATTGCCAACACCACCGCCAAGATTCACCTCCACCACTCTCCCAGCGACATCCTCCGCGCCGCGGCCTCCGCCGTCCTCCAGATTCGGCGGGCGGAGGCAGGCGACCTGCAGGAGGTTGCCGCTCGACCAGGAGACGTAGACGCGGAAGATGGGCGGGGCCACGCCGTGGCGGATTGGCCGCACGGGTGGCGCCTCCGCCGCCTGGTCTGGCTCCCCCGAGAATGGGACGATGGCGGCGCCGCCGTCTGTCGGCATGCCCGGCATGCTCGCCGCCGGACGGGGAGGTGCTAGGGTTTTTGGAAGCGGGGGACGGCAGGGAGGATTTTGGGGCAGTGCGGCAGGAAAGGTTTTTGGAGTTCGAAATCGTTGGCCGAAGACCGAAGTCACTACGAAAGTACCAATTGGTTCGAGTTCCAGGTATCCTCTGCGTTAACCACTTGTTTGGGCCGAGAGAGTAGTAAAATAACGCCAGAGAAGAACTACATACACCAAAAACTAGTGCTAACTATGGGCATCATCTCCGGTCAAGTAGAAGAAAAATTTGTAAAAATAGGACTCCAAACATTGGTCGTTTGCAGATTTGACACTGGACCCACATTCATAGACACAGATGGACCCACGTTGTCATCCACCCTGAGTGTCAAATCTGCAAACGACCAATGTTTGGAGTCCTATTTTTGCAAATCTCCCGAGCGTGGGAAGTCACTCTTTAGGAGAAATGGTCTTGAAGGCAAGGAAAGAATTTTTTTTATTAATTAACCTTTTTTTGAATTTTATTTTAAAGTAAACCCTCGGCGCACTTTATTTCCAATTCTGACCCTGTTGGTCACGCCACCACCCGTGGCGTGACAAAACAACACTGTCACGCTAGTCCATTTCTGGTCAAACTCTTGTCACGCCACTGGAAATAGCGTGACAGTGTTATTTAGTCACGCCACCACCCGTGGCGTGACAAAAAGTGCTATTTTGGTGACTTATCCTAGCGTGTGACAGTGTTGTTTTGTTACGCCACCACTCGTGGTGTGACCAAAGAGGTCAGAATTGGAAATAAAGTGTGCCGGGGGTTAACTTTAAAATAAAATTCAAAAAAAGACTAATTAATTAAAAAAAAGTTCGCAAGGAAACCATGAAGCCCCTATGATTAATTCCACTCATCTTTTCGTCCACTTGCCGCTGGGCGCCAGTAATCTTAACCCTAATTGTAACACCACTTATCAGCTGGATTCCATTCTTTTCAAGGGCCCTTTGAGCATCGTAATGGTGCTTCACAAGACCAGGTAAAATAGTAGGAATAAGTCCAATTTACCCCCTGAACTATGGAACGAGTCCAAAAAACACCATAAACTACAAAGCCGTTCACTTTACACCCCTCAACTATCAAAACCAGATCAAATTACACCTTAGGTTGGTTTCACAGATGGTTTTAGCCAGGTTGGCAGCCACATCAGTGGTTTTGGCTTACGTAGCATATCTTTCTTCATTCCTTTTTCCTTCTCTCCCATATGCAACTGGGGAAATGATCACTTGTCTCTTTCTAGTTGGAGAGTAGTGAGTCCCAGTCGATCTCGTAGGACGGGTACTTCTTGAGCACGAAGCTCTCGGCCTCGTCCCATGGCACCTCGCTGAAGTTCACCGTCCATCTCCATGGCGGCCAAAGCCGAGGTCGAGGTCGACGACGCCTCTCGAGCCGTCGTCCACCGCCGAACCACCGAGTGCTTTCGGAGGAGAGCGATGGCTAAACACCACCGCCGCGGAGCGTTGATGGGCGTGTACCTTGCCGCCCGAACCTTGGAGTTCTTGGACGGCGATGGTGTGGCAGATGGCCTGAGCTTGGTGTCCACAAATGAGTCGAAGCGGGCCTCGACGCGGCGTTGTCGGGGAAGTTGAGCCGCGCCGCACTAGCTACAACGCCATCAACAACGCGGCGAGTTCATGCCATCCACCGCATGACGGGCCATCCATGGCCGCTCAAGGCCGCGTCGCGGATGCTACCGTAGCTTCCACCGTCGTGAGGCAGTGGTCATATCGCCCTCGCCTTCCCCTGCTTCCGTCGCCGCTGCAGCGGTGTCCCCATCGACGACCCCCACTGGCGCCAACTCCTCCCGGCTCGTGCCGCTCCTCCTGGCCCCGCCACACATGCAGAAGCACCCGCCCGTGAGAAACTAGCCGCAATGCAAAGAATTTGGTGAATTTCTCCCAAATTTCCACATCATTTGGCACCAGGTACCATGCTGAAGATCACGTGCCCGTGAGAAACTAGCCGCAGCGGAGGGGCCTCCGGCACCATACTGGACCTCGATGACTAGCCAGCGGACGGTCTTTCTCATCTGCTCGAGGCGGACGGCGCTGATGGGCTTGATGCCGGGGGCAACCAGCGCCGCGGATGCAGACGCGGTGGAAGAGGAGCCGGTGGCCTCGTCGACGAGGCACTCGCACCTATCTTGCCGGTGGATAGATTCGACGAGCTCCTCGGCGTGTCGCAAGCGACGCGAAGAGCTCCCAGCCGATGCTTAAAGGCCTTGAGCGCGACGTCTGTGGCCACCATCTTCTCTCCTTGCGATCGACCGCGTCCCTCATTTCGTTGCCGCCGCCACAAACTCTGGTACACGCCGCCAAAGTCGTCACCGTCGTCTTCATCCTCCGACCTAGCGTTGACCAAAATCCCCCAAATTGACCACTCGAGGAGAGGGTAAGCGCAATGACACAGCGATGTGACGAGCCGAGACAGCGGTGGATTGGGGAAATTTGAAGGAGGCGCCGGCCGAGCCGGGAGGAGGCACCGGGGTTGAAGCTGGAGAGTGGCGCCGTGGGGGGTGGAGAGGATGCACAGATGCGCACGGAGCACATCTGGATTGGCCAAAGAAGAAGGGCATCAGTACGCCACGTCAACAAAGATGTACATGTGGACGCCACGTCAGCTAAAACCAGGGTGGTTTAGAGCGAGGGGGTTATTTGATCTGGTTTTGACAGTTGAGGGGTGTAAAGTGAACGGTTTTGTAGTTTAGGGTGTTTTTTGGACTCGGTCCATAGTTCAGGGGGTAAATTGGACTTATTCCAAAATAGTAAGGTAGCTGTTATGGATAGTTTTGTGGGAACTCATTACAAGCGTTGGAATCAAAATAATGCATAGCTAGTGTTTAAATATAGAAGGTTAAACTTAGAAAGATTAGTTTACAAATCATATTGTTACAATCAAAATCCATTACGGTTTTGTATCCGGTTGGGACTCTACCTTTGCATTGTATAAAAGGGCTAGAGTATTGTAACAGAGAGATCAATCAATATACAAGCAATCTTCTTCTTCTAGTTCTTGTCTTACATCTGTCTAGTTCTGGCTTCACACCGTTACCCGTTACATTCCTCCACGAAGGGATATTTGGTACATAACAATTTGGTATCAGATTCATTGATCCCGCCCACCATGCCACCCAAAACCGATCCTACATCCGACGCTCGACTGGATGGCTTGGAGCAGGCTCAATCGGACCTCCATCAGGCGATCACAAACATCCAAGTCTCCACCGAACAGAAGTTCCCTGATCAACAACTCGCCGTCGATCAACGGCTGGACACTCTCGCCAAAGAGATACGGCAATTGTTCGATGCTCTACGCGGTCCACCTGCGACCTCCACGACAATGCCTCCCACTGGACAGCTTCCTGCTAGGGGTGTTCGTTCGGTTTTTTTAGTTCGGTAAATACGGTATATACGGTAAATATGGTATTGTTAGTTTAGTAAATACGGTATTTTTAAAAATACTGATTCGGTTTGAAGAACTCTGTTGTTTTGATGCACGTGTCAGATTTACCATGTTTACCAAAGTTGACGCTAATTACGAGCGACGGCGCTATGGCAAAGACTATGCAACAGCAAAGAAGAACCACCAAACTAAGTCTTAAGTACTAGTACTTAACTAGCAAAGCAAAGCAAGTAGGCAAGCACAGCAGGCCAGGCAGCACACTACAAGCACAAGTGCACAACAATCAACAGACTTGTATTCAGACTTAAGCACTTAACTAGCCAAGCACATCAACAAAGAAAAGACAAGAGGGCAAGCGGCAAAGAACAAAGACTGAGTCCAGCAACCACGGTCGGGTCCACGGTTACCACCGACGACCAACTGCCGTAGGCCGCAAAGAAAAAGCAGTAACGCTCAAGAAGCGAAAAATAGGGCATCAAGTGTGAGGACTGAGGTGGACCGTGGTGGGCCGAGCTCAAGGCAGCGAGCCAACGAGCGCCTGAGGTCGCAAGAGCTGAGAGCCAGCTCTTTTATGAGATTTCGGTTTGATCGATTTTTTCGGCTTTCAACCGGTTTTTACCGAAAAATCCAAAATACCAAAAAAACCATATTTCTAAATCCCGTACCGAATATCGAATACCAGTCAAACTAAGTTGACTGATACGGTTCGGTATTTTCGGTACGGTTTGTTCGGTTCGGTTCGAAAATGAACTGTCCTACTTCCTGCAGTACCCGGCGGCGCAGGATTGCTGCCATCCCCCACATCAGTCGCAGACGGCTTGCTGATAACGGCTGATAACCGGCTACCGCAACCCACCAGATATGATCCGACTCGCGCGCCGGCTGGTACCGACCGGCGACGTTTTCATGGAGACAGACTTGACGATCAACAGGGGTATCGCCAGCAACCTGAACTTCCTCGCGTTCATCTGGATCGTCCACGTCTGCCTCGCCTGGAACTACCAACTTACGACGGGTCCGAGGATCCTCTCACATGGTTGAACAAATGCGAGCACTACTTCAGAGCCTATTAAACACCCGACAACAACAAGGTTTGGATGGCTGCGTTTCATCTTTCTTCGGTTGCTCACTCCTGGTTTTATCAATTAGAACGCGACGAGGCCCTGATATCTTGGGCAGTGTTCAAGCACTACTGCTCGATGCGTTTTGGGCCAGCCATCAGCACTAACACCTTGGGAGCAATTAAACACCTGCAACAAACCGGCACTTTGGCGCAGTACCAGCAGGAGTTTACTGATTTATTGTGTCATACTGTCGGCTTGTCGAGGACTCATCAGCTGGAGCTCTTCACTACGGGACTCGCCGAGCCTATACGCACCCATGTGGAATTGGCAGGGCCTACTACATGCAAATCACGATGAATTTAGCGCGTGCATATGATGACGCAATCCATCAGAAGATCGACAATGCCTAGTCGACAGACCACCAGTCAGAAACCAAGCTTCCGGACGTCGTTTCCACCAACCTCTCATACTCCTTTGACAACGGTTACCGCCTCGTTGCCAGCTCCGACCCCAACACACCCTGAGACTCGCACGGGGGTGTTTCGCCGCCTCACGACCACGGAGATGGCTGATCGGCGACAACGGGGTTTGTGTTTCAATTGCGATGAACAATTTGCCAGGGGCCATCGCTGCAAACGCTTGTTCTGGTTAGAAACTGAAGTGGACTTGGACTTTGGGGAACCAGTCGATGACTAGTAGACCGAGGAGATCGAACCAGAAATCTCATTGCTCGTGGTTACCGGTATCTATACTGCACAGACGATGCAAGTGAAGGTACGCATTGGCGATTTTGAGGGCATTACGTTATTCGACTCTGGGTCTACCCATAATGTCCTCAATCAAGAGTGCATGACTACCCTCAATTTGCCCGTCCAATCCCATAGCGGTCTCCGGGTCATAGTGGCAAACGGTGACAGACTCGAATGTGGTGGGTTGTGCAAGAATACACCAATGTCCATCGCTCCTTCCCAGTTTGCAATCGATTTCTATATCATTCCCTTATCCGGTTTCGATGTGATCTTGGGGATGCAATGGTTAAGTACATTGGGGCCCGTCCTCTGGAATTTTGCCCAGCGATAGTTTTTGTATTGGGAGCATAACCGACGGATTACTTGGACTGGTTTGCAGGATCCTCCCATCTCGGCAACTAGGCTCTACACAGTTGTTGGGGATGACCTCATGGTCACTCTCCTGGCCGAATTTGCGCACCATTTTGCGGAACCTTTGGGGTTACCTCCTGTTCACTCATGCGATCATCACATTCGTCTTCTTCCTAACGCACCAGCTATCTTGGTCCGACCCTACCGATACACGCATATTCAGAAAGACGAAATTGAACGGCAGTGCACTGCAATGTTGGCTCAAGGGATCATCTGGTTGAGTTCCTCCCAGTTTTCGTCCCCGATCCTCCTCGTCCGTAAGAAGGATGCTTCGTGGCTATTCTGCGTGGATTACAAAGCGTTGAATGAACACACAATCAAGGATAAGTTTCCAATTCCACACATCGAGGAACTATTGGACGAATTGGAAGGATCTTGCTATTTCACTAAATTGGATTTACGGTCCGGCTATCATCAAATTCGGATGTTCCCCGATGATGTGCTGAAAACAGCTTTCTGTACTCACCATGGCCATTTTGAATTTTTAGTGCTACCATTCGGTTTATGCAACGCTCCTTCGACTTTTCAGGCAATGATGAACTCCATTTTACAACCGTTCCTTTGTCGGTTTATTCTTGTCTTCTTTGATGACATTTTAATTTACAGCCGCTCCTGGGCAGAGCATCTGCGCCATGTTCGACAAGTGCTACAAACATTGACTGCTAACCACTTATATCTCCATCAAAAGAAGTGTGTTTTCGGTCAACAACAGATCGCTTATCTGGGCCATGTCATTTCCTCCCATGGGGTGGCCATGGATCAAGCCAAAGTATCCGCCGTGCTCAATTGGCCTTTGCCTCGCAATATCAGAAGCTTGCGTGGATTCTTAGGACTCGCCGGATACTATCGCAAATTTATTCAAGATTTTGGACATATTGCAGCTCCATTAACCAAGCTTCTTTGCAAGGATGGGTTTCGGTGGACTTAGGAAGCCACTGCCGCCTTTGACTCTCTGAAACAGATAATTGCCGCAGCTCCTGTTCTGCAACTTCCTGATTTTGCCAAAGATTTTGTCATTGACTGTGATGCGTCGGGTACTGGATTCGATGTGGTGTTACACCAAGGAGGACGACCCATTGCTTTCTTTAGCAAGCCAGTTGCGACTCATCAAGCTCATCTGCCGGCATATGAACGCGAGTTGATCGGGCTTGTTTATGCAGTTAGACATTGGCACCCGTACGTTTGGGGCAGTAAATTTCGCATCAGGACGAATCATTATAGTTTGAAACATTTGTTGGATCAGCGGTTGACAACGGTGCCGCAACATCGATGGATTACCAAGCTGCTCGGCTATGACTTTACAGTAGAATTCAAACCGGGCAAAGATAACATTGCGGTAAATGCCCTCTCACATCGCAATGAGGATCTCGGTTTGAATGCAATTTCGTTGGCCGATTTCGCGTATTATGACGACCTGTGTTGTCAACTAAAAACCCATCCGTCCTGGACTTCCAAGCATGTCAAATGGATTGCTGGTACACTCTCGGCGGACTAGGAATTTGCGGACGGCCTTCTCCTTTTTCGTCATCGCATCTTTGTTCATGATGATTTTTTGAGCCTTCCGAGCCTTTTTTTCGGTTGCACATTCCGTCAGTCATGAAGGCCTTGCCAAGACTTGGCATAGGTTGCAGGCCAGTTTTTATATCCTAGGAGGCCGCCGTGTACTTTTGGCATTTATCCATCAATGTATTACTTGTCAACGGTATAAGTCAGAGCACTTACATCCGGCTGGATTACTCCAACCGCTTCCGGTGCCGCTTCGTGTTTGGGCCGACATTAGTATGGATTTCATCGATGGATTACCTAAAGTGGCACACAAATCAGTTATTTTGACGATCGTTGACAGGTTTTTGAAATATGCTCATTTTATCGCTTTGAGTCATCCATATACGGCTCATTCCGTGGCCCAAGTATTTTTTGATCACATCGTTCGTCTACATGGGTTTCCAGATTCTATTGTCAGTGACCGTGACAAAAAATTTACTAGTCATTTTTGGAAAGATCTCTTCCGCTTAGCTGATGTCAAACTACAAATGAGTACTGCATATCATCCGCAGTCCGATGGCCAAACTGAGGTGGTTAACCGGACGATTGAGATGTATGTTCGTTGTTTGTGTGGGGATCGTGTGAGGACATGGCCTCAGTGGCTCGCATGGGCTGAATTCTGTTATAATACATCATATCATTCCTCTCTCAAAGCTACTCCTTTCGAAGTCGTTTATGGGCGACAACCTCCTACAATGATACCATGTTCTGGTGACATCGAGGCACATTCAGACGTTCGACAGTTGTTGAGCGAACGCGATGAATTCATCCAAGAAATTCGTTTACGTTTACTTCAATCTCAACAGCATATGAAGAGCTTGGCTGATTCTAAACGCCGAGAGTTACAATTTCAAGAAGGAGATTGGGTATGGTTACGGTTACATCAACGCCAGATTCCATCACTTGTTTCAGGCCTCAATGTTAAGCTATGCCCTCGTTTTTTGGGTCCTTACAAGGGGATATCCAAAATTGGTCCGATTGCCTATCGTTTGGAGATGCCTACGCACAGCGGTATTCATAATGTTTTCCACGTTTCTACTTTGAAGCCCTTTCATGGAATTCCACCTAGCCATGTTCCAGTTTTGCCTCCCCTTCATCATGACTAGTTCAACTTCAGCCTGCCAATGTTCTTCGCGCCAGGCTGAATCGCGGTGTGTGGGAATTGTTAGTTCAGTGGAAGATGGATTTAATGCACGAGCCTATGGAAACTTGGATGAAGCGTGATGATTTTCAAAAGGAATTTCCAGATTATCAGCTCGCGGACGAGCTATTTCAAAAGGAAGGGGGAAGTGTTATGGATAGTTTCGTGGGAACTCATTACAAGCGTCGGAATCAAAATAATGCATAGCTAGTGTTTAAATATAGAAGGTTAAACTTAGAAAGATTAGTTTACAAATCATATTGTTACAATCAGAATCCATTACAGTTTCTGTATTCGGTTGGGACTCTACCTTTGCATTGTATAAAAGGGCTAGAGTATTGTAACAAAGAGATCAATCAATATACAAGCAAACTTCTTCTTCTAGTTCTTGTCTTACATCTCTAGTTCTGGCTTCACACCGTTACACGTTTACGTTACTCCACGAAGGGATCTTGGGTACATAACAGTAACAAAGACAAAATTAGTTGATATCAACAAAATGTAAGATAGCATCTCTATGAACTAAAAACTGCAGAAACAACTACAGGAGAATCCATATGAAGTATGGTTCTAATGGTTCCTAATATATTAACATTAAGTGTTAACAGTGTAATCACGACTAATGAAACTCCCACTCCACGGTAAAAGGGAATACAAGAGTCATGAGATTTTTGTTCCTTGAATTTGCTAAGTAACTTGGCATGCCAACAGTGCCACGTACTTAGGGCATGTTTGCTTTCGGTCCTAGTGACAAAATCCCTAGCCCGATCGAGACCAGTCGTCAAGGAAGCATTTGCTTGCTCGCCTGGGCAAGTCTTACGGATCAGCGAGAAACCAACGCCTAGGAGCCAGGCCTCCCAGGCAGTTTCATCCATTGTTCATTGCTACAATCCAACAATCTATTTTTTATTCACCAATTTCAGGCACAGGCTTTCAACCAAACAACTCATCTTTAGGTTTGCCTGGCTAGGCAAAAATCATCTACTTTCCAGGCTACCTTCAGGCACCACTTTTTCCCAAGCATGGAATCTAGGGCACCAACCAAACAAGCCCTTAATGCAGAAGACCATTCTGAACATATTATAACTATTTGCCGTTGTTTTGTAATTTCTTCCCACCAAGAAATGGATCATTGTGTTTCCGGAAAGATAGAGAAGACTTGAACCATACATATCATGATCATCAGTTCATAACTGATGCTTAATGATCCAAGCTATTTGACAAATCATAAGTATATTACTGCCGAAGAGATTTAAAACCAGATCCTACTAATTGAAACTCATCTAGAAAATACATTTTTAGTATTATGCCTAGCCAACATCGTAGAATTTTTTACTGTTCTAACCCTGTAGTGCGACATAATTACAAAAATGGCCCCCATTGCACCGTATTTGCAGAAATAGACCCCATGCGAGCACAGAAACGTCGAGAGGTCGACGTGTGTCCCCTTACGCGCTCACCAAGCGCGGAAAGAAACGGGCCACCACGGGAAACCAGCCGAGAGTGGAACCGAACTTTGGGCGCCGGAGGTGTGGGCCCGGCGACATTCCGATCG